>PVIJ01021399.1:0-18588 GCA_004024925.1 Scalopus aquaticus | reverse complement strand
GGCAGTCTGAATGGCCAGGAAAGCTTTCTCTTTTTTTCCTCAATTCCAAAAGTACACTTTGGTGGAGTGATGGCCTGGGACATAAGGCCTTCCCCATGGGACAAAAGGGACACTGATGTAGTCATCTGTCATTCTGGCCACCCCCGTGGACCCTGAGTTTCCTGAGAAAGAGGTGGGGATGTCTGACAGCATCAGCCTTGCCTTAATCTACATCCAGGCGCTCACCTAGAAGTCAGTTTGACCTATCTGTAGACAAGGACCCATTAGGTGGTGGACTGGTGGACTGTGAGTTTTTTCGGATTCAGGAACCCAAGTACCTGGTGGTGTGTCGCAGGATGTGCAGTCTGTCTATTCCAGTCAGGTAACCTGTTTACTTTGTGCTAACTGGCCAGAGCTTTGGTAGTCACCTCTGACCTGCTGGATTGATCCTTATTTATCTCTGCATAGGCGCCAGGGGGGCTATTGGATAACAGCTGGTTTGGACCCTCCCTGATGACTGGGAATGTGTCTGCCCAGTTCATGGGGGTTGGCTAGTTTTTGAGGGGGTCTTAGCCAAAGGAGGCTTGAGGGAAAGGGCTCTCACATCTTACGTCTTCAAAGGTGAGCTCTGGGAGTCCCTGGCCTGGGCCCTGCCACTGCCCCTGGTGGGACTCAGCAGCGTCCCTGCTGTTATCCAAGGTGGTTTTCATGAGCACACAGAGCACATTTGGATGTTAATGTTTACTTATTTTTGCTTTTGCATACATGTTATCCAGCATCTTTTGCATAAGAGACTTCAGGAAAAGGAGTTTCTCCCCAGCTCTTAACTATATTTCAGGGGACAATCCTGGTCAGAGATTTGGAAAGTGGGCAGACCCAGGGGAAAACGTGTCAGGCCCTTAAACTACTTCTTTTCTTCTTCAGAAGGGGACTGAGTTGGGTTTTTGTGAATGTTCCCTCCTTCCTGAACTTGGGAAGCTATATTGGGGGGTAGAGGAAACCAAAGGGCCGCCGCTGTTGGACCTGCTGCCCCTAGCTCTAAGTTCATACAGCTCTGAGGTGGAGTTCATGACCGGGGGGTGGCTGCTGATGCTGGCGTGCGCTGTTAAACCAGCCCTTGGGCCAGCGCAGTTTCTTGTACCATGAGTCCATAAAAATGGACTCACAGACATGTTAGATAAGCAAGCAGAGAAAAACAAACTTTAAGAACGTAAAGAAAAGTTAAATTAAAGGACAAGGAGCAAGGGGCAAGGGAGCCGTTGTAGGCCCATGTCTAGGGGTATTTAAACCTCTTTTCTCTGATCTTAGAGCTTTACCTCCCCTGTCCAGGATCTTATTCTCTCAAGTTTTACTGCCTTTGTTTAGTGCTCCTGACTTTCTGACCTCATCTCTGGAGCATGTTTCGCTTAGCATTTTTTAGAGTTTACCGTCCTTATCTCAGAAGCCACTTTAATTCTCCCGAAGCCCCTGCCTGAACTGTTCCTGAAGCTGCCTAATGAACCCTAACTTGCCCTGGGACTCACTGTGAACAGGGAGGGACTTGTCAGGTGACCCCCAGATGGTCACCACCTCAATCCAGCTTGTTAGTTGTTCTTTTGGGACATTGTTGTCAGGAAGGCAGTATTGAGACTTTCATCCCTAATGAAAAGGTTTTTCCTTTTCTTTCCCACATGAACCATTAGAAATTTAAGAAGGAAAATGTATCAAAGACTAAGTCAAGTATGTGCTAATCTTTCCAAGCCCTAGCGATGCCTCTCAGACTTGGTGAGGACTGATGAATGACTGGATTTGAGAAAGGTGGTACTTACTGGAAGCCAGCGGGGTAGCTGAGCCTGCATCGGTATGCTGGAGACCCCTTTTCCTCACAGAGGGAATTATGGATGCTGGGGAGCCCATATCCTTAACCTGAAACTGAAGTTTTCTCTTTTTTGTAGTAAACCCAAAGTGAACTTTGAAACGGTGCTCCTGAAACACTAAGCAAAAATGGTAGCCCTGATCTGTCTAAGGTCAAGTGGTTTTGGTCACAATCAAACAGGTAGCAGGGTTAGTAGCTCTTGAGGCTCATTGACCAAACCCTGCTTCTTTGTGTGTCCCCCATTTTCACACCTGAACCCTCCTTCCGTTTGGACTCACATTAGCTGTCTCTGCCTCCAGCTTGCCCTTTCTGAATTGCTTTACTTGAAACACTGTGTTATGGCAAAGGGCACTCTAGGATACCTGGGAGAAGATACTCTAAGTTTTTAATTGTCTCAAACTTCTGCTCATTTGGTTTTGTTGCTCCCCCACCCTGGAGCTCAGTTCCTGCTGTAGTGTTCTGGGATTCTGTTTAACCCTTGAACGTCTTCCATCTCTCCCCTTTTCCTTTCTGTATTCAGGATCAGCTACATAATTTGCAGAGCCCCTTATTTGAAATTTACTAAGGAGTTACAGATGGCCACTACAGAGCATTAATCCAAGCATGAGGCCATGCCCAACCTGTTTCCTAATGGAATTTCCAGGCAACACTCCTATGGCACAATAAGACAAATAGCAGAAGCTGCCTGGGCCAGAGGGGGCATCAGTGGCCTGGACTCCAGGGACCCACTGTTGGCTCACTTTGGCCAACAATGCTATATACCCGTATTTGGTGCTAAATTATAAGACTCAGTGGAGTCTAGAGTTCATTGTTGGGACGAAAGGAACTGTGGGTAAGAGTGGGCCCCAGGTGACCCTGAGTGTCAGGAAATGGTTAAAAGCGCTTTCTCATCTGTCCGTGTTTTTTTGTTTCTTTCTTTCTTTTTTTTTTTTTTTATCTCTAGGATAAGCCTTTGGACTTAAATACTTTCTCCCCAGTTGGTATTTTGCTATTGATAATGTTGTTTTTTTCTCTTCTGGGCTCTTGCTGTGCTCTGTATCCCAGATTACTCCACTTTGGGAGTGCATTTAAATCTCTTTAGAGATGGACACTGACTTTGTTTGGGATTGGGCTGTGTGGACAGGTCTATCCACCTGGGAGTCCCCACTTATTCTTTTTCCTCAATTCTGCCCTGAATGAGGCAGGAAGCAGGCACACAGCACTCATTTCGGTGTGATTATTCCTTGTAAATTTCACATCAGAATGAATATGAAACTGTTTTGATTCCATGTTTCTTTAATAGTCCACCCTTCCCTCTCACCTTTCTCACCTAATGTCTCATGATAAGGAGTAGAGTTGTCCAAATGTAACTCCTTCCATTAAATTAATGCGAACTGTAAAAGAATTTAGTAGTTGCCAGAAGAATATGGGGGAGGGAGGAGAGTGTGGGAAAGGAGGTAGAGGAGGTGCTGGCACAGGTGCTTTGGTCGAGGGTTGGTGCAGCATTTGCCCATATGTGCCCAAATAAATAAAAGATAAAGTGTTTAAAAAGAAAAAAAAATTAGTACTGACCTCCTCGTGTTTAAGTGTTTACTATCTATTGCTGTAAAGTTTTGTATAACTTGAAGGCTTTCCCCAATATAGTAGGTATCTAAAATTGTGCACCTGATTTTTTCACATTCTGTTATTCAGCACAAAGTGTTTTTTTTTTATTTAGAATAAAATGCAGGAAATTTGGGGAAAAAATAACGTTGGCTGCCATTTCCTAAACCAGTATTATAATTTTCAAAGTTAATTTCACCCAATTTAAGTCAAAACACTGAAAGACTTTACAGAATGTTCTTTCATGATCTGATGAATTTTCTCCAATTTCATGACTACAGCTTTTTCATTCACTTATAGTGCTGAAAAAGGTAGTGTGTTCCAATTATACTTTTAAGATAATCAGAAGTATTCTATTACATTGTTTATTTTTTCTCCAAGGAACTAATTTCTTTTGTAAAACATAAGTTAATGTTTTCTAATTCATAGATTTCTACTTTTATGTAAATGAATCATTTCTCCATTTTTATTTGCATTCATTCTGTCTGTTCCTTTCATCATGATGATGAGAAACTGCGTGTTATTCTCTTGAATCCTTTGTCTTATTTCACTTAACTTTTACACTTATTTTCTTTTTCCCTGGGTTTTACATTTGCTTTTGTTTGCTCTTGATTTTCAATATTATTTTCTACTGTTGTATAATTTATACATTTTGAAGTAATTACATTATTCTGTGCTATTCCTTTTCCATAATTTGGGCATTCCATGTTTTGTTATTATAACACACGCTGCTATGAACCAATCTTTGCCACGTACCCCTGGTGCACATCTCCCCAAGGATCCCTAAAGGTATCACCTACCAATATAATTGCAAAGCCACACAGTACAAAAGTAATCGACTATTTAAGATGATGTTTCTTTAAAAATTTTTTTTTAAAGATTAATTTATTTATGCATCCATTTGTTGAAGTGTAGGTCAGAGGTGGGGGGATGGTGAGAGGATTCACAGAGGAGACAGAGTGGGGAGCAGAAGAGGTGGATTGACTGAAATACACGGCTGAGGGGAGCAGCTGGTGAGACAGGAGAGGTCTGCTGTGCCTTGTGAGTTAGCTCTCTGGTTGGGGCTCGAACTCCTGCTGCTGTGGTTACCAATAGCTTCATAGTGCTGAGACTTAATCCCTTGTGCCATCAGGGAGGCTCTATTATGTAGGTGTTTAACAAACCTGAATATATAGTTAAGAATTTCTAATATTATTTCATTATATTCTCTGCAGATTATTTATATCTACAGAAACCCCAAAGATGTTTTGATCTCATTTTATCATTTTTCAAATTTGGTGACTAGACTTGAAGAATCACGAAACGTGGAAATTTTCATGGAAAAATTTCTTGATGGAAAAGGTAACCATGTGTTTATCAGGTAACATGATTATAAGACAATATATTCATTTAATCATATTTTCAAACTTAGGAAACATAATAGGACAAGGGAAGTTATTGATAGAAGCTGGAATGCATTTGTCACAGTATGTCGTTGTATGTCAACTTAATCTACTACCCCATGGCTTTCAGCCTCCACAAAGACCATTTTGAAGGTTTTCATGGTTGCAAGACATATTGTGACAGATGACAAGAGAACGACAAAACAACTAGCAATTTAAACGAGTCAGATTGAAAACTAGACCCATGTGTTCCAGAAGAGGGAATATCCAGGCTAGGTGTAGAGTTTGTGCTCTGGCTTTGATCTGTGGCAGGCATTCTATGTTGTTAACCACAGTTCTTAAAACATGTGGATCTTCATTGACAGATTTGTCCACCGTTTGTGGGTTTTTTAAACACCACAATTATACATCCTATACATAGACTTTAACTCAGAGGACATTTTAGGGTTTAAATTATTCAAATGGTAATTTTTTAGTTTTTGGCCTTTAATTTAAAAAATCTGATTACAAAGTGTTTTCTGAGTAAACTTTTGAATAAAAACAAATATAAAAAAAGACAATAAAGGGAGGCATGAAAATCTATATTTCAGGTGGAAGAAATAAGAAAATGAATACTTTTTGAAAAGAAATGATCAAAATTTGTTTGGGGGACTGCTTATTTTGTATTGCTGCATTCTGACAGAAATAGCAAACATTCCAAATTCAGCTTTCTGTTCAATTCTGTAACAGTTCCTCCAAAATACAATTTCAAAAAGGCAGGGGTGGGCAGGAAAGTATACCATAGATGGTATAGTGGTGGTAACTTTACTTTTCTTTCTGAGAATTCCAGGAGAGAAAAGCAAGACTAGCACTTACTGTTACACAGGTGCAACATATTTTCCTTGTTATTAATTTTCCCCACAGTGGTAGGAAGTGTTTGGTTTGATCACATCAGAGGCTGGTATGAGCACAGACATGACTTCAATATGCTCTTCATGATGTATGAGGAGATGAAGAAGGTAAGAGGCTTGTCTTATAAACTACTTCTTTGGAATCCTTTCTTGCTTTCAATTACCCGTGCACTCCTATTTATCTTCATAACTAGTTTACTCTTAAACTACTTTTTTTGATTCATACTTTCCTGCCCACCCCTTAATTACACTTCTTCCTCAGGACTCTCTTCTCACTGTACATTCATCTTTTGTCCTTCATTTTTATGAACTGTCTGAAACAATAAATCAAACTAAAAAATCTAGAGCAGCTGAAGCTTATATGAGTAAGGACAGAACACAGCAAGGGTGATAAAGTCACTAAGAGATGACTAACTAGCCAGAGGAAATTGTGTGCCCTATTAATAAAGTTCTTCATGTTTTTTAAAAGAGAGTCTTGAAACAGTTTTCAGGTGAAAGCACGTAATGATTACTTGTTTGCATCCAATCAAAGCTGTCTTAGCAAACTGTAAACAAACCAAATGAAACAAAACACATTTAGAGTTCACTGTTATCTCTGATTGATGCATTGATTTGCAATATATAATTTACTAATCAAAATTTATTTAATTTATACTGTTATATAGTATATACAGACACTAAATCATGAGAAAAAGAGAACTGAAGGCTTTTTTCATACAGCTTAAATCTCACGGGTATTAGCCAAGCAAGTATATATAATTCAAATGTTTTAATTGTTATTGAGGAAAGCCTGTAGACGATGTTAATATAGTGATTTCTTTAATCTTAAGCATTTTAGGAGTTATAAGAAAGGATAGCAATGAGAAAAATAATTATTTTTTAGAATATCATTCCCTTCAGTGGGTAAGAAGGTGAGAATAGTAATATAGGCAAGGTAGAGAGAGACCAGTGTGTTAATCTACTGCAAATGAATTGTATTTTGGAATAGTGTTACTGGGATTGGAGACAATGCAGTTTTAAATAAGCGTAGAAGGTAAAAAGAAAAGGGATTATATATAGGAAGAATGAGAAAGAGAGAAGGGTTAAGGAAGCTTCGTCTATTTCTGGGTCACATACATAAAATGAACACCATCAATTGGGAAGTTGTTTAGGAAATACCGAAGCAAGGTGAGGCCAGAATGAGACAACTATGAGTCCGGTTTTGACATGTGGAGTTTAAGATGGTTTAAAAGCATCTGAATAAAAATATGTGGACAGTGTGTGTGTGTGTGTGTATGTAAAGCTATAAAAAATGTTGGGACTTAGTATATCACTGATTTTAATATGGTTTTCCTCACTATATAGAGTATAACTGAAACTGTGAACATGGTAACACTTAGAGTGCAAAGAGGGGTTCGGAGATGGGAAATGCGAAGGAAAGGACGAAGGTGTAGGGAAGGAAGGAGAAGAGAAGGGGAACTAGAATTTGTTACTAGCAAACCTGACCAAAGCAAACCCTAGACATCTGACTGCAAAATTGAGGCTTCCAGGAGGAAGAAGTGGAGATAGGGAGCAAAACAAGAAGGGAGCCCAGGGACTACCGTGGAGGATTTTTGGTGTTGCTATGGTGGGCGTGGTTTGGTAACATATCTACAGAGGTTTGCATCTGTATCTCGAAATGACATATAGTGTTGTGAACCAGCGTCACCTTAATAAAACATAATACCATGAATACCACTGGACATTTTATAAAGTTTGAGTAGAAAGGGATGAGCCCTCCAAGGAAACAGACCCAGAAAGATAAAAACAAAACGCGGATTGTGTAGTGACATAGAAGCCAGGTGAATATGTCAAGAAAGATCTATAAGATCTGAGATCTCTAAGGCTGTTGAGATGGGAAATAAAAATGTCTATTAAATGTAGTGACATAAAGTGTAGTATGAGGTGCAGTTATTTTCTTGTGTGTCTGTCAAGCACCAAACACACTGGAATCCAGTGTCAGTTCTCATTGACTGTGGAAGGCATTTCAGGTTACTACTTTTTGGAAATTTTACTGAGAAGGAAATTCTTATGTTATCGCAGAACATTTATCTTTCCTTCTGAATAAGAGGAAATGTTTTTTTCCTGAAAATGGCTCTAATTCCTCCAAGGTAGTATTACTCTCTCTTTCCTTTGAGTCTCATTGCACACGGTATGTTTGTTCCCATTTTCCCAACACCTTGATGCATTTATTGTGCAAAAATATCTATAATCATTTTACAACTTTTATGTTAAGTTTTGTATCCTGCAACCTCGGTGAATTTGTTTATTCTAACATTTTCAGGTGAGATTTGTGGTGTTCTCTATGTCTAAAATCATCTCTAAAAGCAGTGATAATTTTATCTGTTTTTTTTCAAATTGGATCCTTTTTATTCCTTGCCTAATTGCTCTAAGGCTCCCAGTACTATGTGGAGTAGAAATGAGGAAGCTAGATATCCTTGGAGGGTTCCTGACTTTAGCTGAAAATCTTTCAGGCTTTCACCATTAAATATGATGTTCAAAGTACACATTTCATATATGACTTTAATGTGGTAATTTACCTCTGTTTGAGTTCACAGAAAGTTTTTATAATGAAAAAAGTGTTAGATATTAAGAAGTACTTTCATCGTCTCAACTGAGATGGCATGCACTTACTTTCCCTTCATTCTGTAAAAGTGGTGACTACATTGGTCATTTTTCATGTATTGATCCATTTTTGCACTCCACTAGTAAATCTCTCGACTATTATATGTAAACTTTTCACATGGTGTTGAATTTAATTTGCTTTGTAGTCATTAGTTGAGGATTTTTGCGCCTATCATGTAACACTGATCTTGGTCTTTAATTTACTTGTAGTATTTTTGGTTAGCTTTGACATTAGAGTAATTCTGGTTTTATAGAATGATTTTAGATCTATTTCCTCTCTTCAACTACTTGAAGTTTTTGAGGGTGACTGGTATTAATTGTCCTTTAAATGTTTGGCAGAAGTCACCAAGGAAGTCATCCAAATCTGAGTTTTTCTTTGTAGAGTCAATTATGTTTAATTAAAAATAGTATCTAATTCATGAAGATTTGACTTAAAAGTTTTAACTGTACGATATTGCAAAAGCAATATGCATCTGTAGAAACTGCATTAGGAATTTTGAAAGAGGGTACTTTGATTTACTTTCAGTACAGTATTAAACAAATTACACGAGAAAATCAATATTTTATTATATAATGTACTTTTCTTTATTGTTGTGCCCAAATGTAGACCAATGTAAGTTTTCTGAACACATTTAAATTAGGTTTAGCTAAGCTAAAATGTTTAGTACATTAGGTGTGTTAAATACATTTTCACTTTCCAAATTTTCAATTTATGATGGGTTTATTGGGACATAATCCCAGTATAAATCACTAAATATCTGTATCTCTTTTCCAAGTGAAATTTTGAACTCTTTACAAACATTGATAGCATGTTATGTTTCTCTTAAATTTTTGCACCACCTAGCACATTTTAAAAAAAATCTATGAATGAATGTATGTATAAATGAATGAATGAAGATTAACTATGTTTATAAATTCAAGTAATAGGAAGTTCTAAAAATCAACAACCAAAACACTCATTTTTATAGAGAGAATGAGAAAGTAATCTATCCTTATCAAACCTGAGATTTAAAACAACACCAAAACCCTTCAGTTTTCCAAAAGGTGATAAAGATATTAGGATGTAGCAGACTCATTTCTGACGAATTGAAGTTACTTGTACTCACAATTCTTTCAGGATCTCAGAAGTTCTGTGAGAAAAATCTGCAGATTTGTTGAGAAAGAGCTGAGTGAAGATGACATAGATGCTGTTGTGAGCCAGGCTACTTTTCAAAATATGAGATCTGATCCACGAGCAAATTATAATGATATACTGAAAAACGAAATCGGAGTAAGAACAGATGAGGGACGTTTTCTGCGCAAAGGTGATACTTGGCGGCTTATAGAAGCAAAAGTGTTGAATGTTCACTTGCATCATTGACTATACTAAATGAGGAGTACTTCCAAAGTATCTCTCCACGTACTGCCATTTGGACCTAGAGACCATCAAAGATCCTAACTGTAAATGGTCCTGAAAGTACCCCTAGATTCTGAAACAGTTCATCAGTACAGAACCTGACACTTGAACCTAACAAATAAATGTTAACCACCTCCTAGTTCAGATGACCCTGTAGTTTAAAGTTTTGCTAGTTTTACCTGTAGACAGTGATATATATAAGCAGGAGAATGATAAGTTTTCTTAGAAAATTCTAGAAATTTACGTAATATGTATTTTGTGTGGGAGAGGCCACTTAGTTTATTTTTTAAATGTGTCTAATTTCTTCAATGCCAAGGTTAGATTAATACCTCTTTAATTCAATCTGCTATGAATTTTATTATTCAGGCATGCAATGAATTTTTACTGTGTTCCTGGAATATACCAACTGTTCAGAAAGACTATATTTTTTACCTAATGTTCCTTAAATAATAAAATTGTTTAATTTAGTCTTTGAATATACATCATTCTAAAAGAAGCATAATATATCCTGTTTTATTCATATTTTATTCTTTAATGTTTTCATAATATTTATCATGATGTACATTGATTAATAACTGTGTGGAGATCTTACTGAAATTTTTCTAGGTAGCAATATTTAAAAAGTAATGTTCCTTCTTTTGACCCATTTTATATTAATTTTTCTTTTTTCTTGCTCAACTAGGTAGTTATAATGCAATTTTCATGAGAACTTACTAATGTCAATAATAGTGTCTACACCAAAAACTTTTTTTCCAAAGATTTATTTATTCATTTATGTATAGAAGAACTGGAGTGTAGGTCAGAGGTGGGGAGGATGAGAGGATTCACCGGGAGACACAGTGGGGAGCAGAACTGTTGGATTTACTGAAATACGCTGCTGAGGGGAGCCGGGGAGGATACAGGAGAGGTCTGCTGCACCACGTGGGTTAGCTCCCTGGCCTGGAATGGAACTCAGGCCACAGCGGTGATAGGTGATAGCGTGACAGTGCTGAGACTCAACCCCTACACAAGAAACTTTTATTATTGAAGATGCCACATTGTTCGTTTTCATTTAAAAACTTGATTCAATGTTGGTTTTAAACATCTTTCAAGTAAAACTGCAGAAATGGCACATCTGGGCACCCTCTAGGATCTTGACTTCATTACATGAAATGTCTTGTTTTTACAGTTTCAATATTGAAGAAATACTACTTCGTATCTTTGTATTAAAGATTCTATATTCCGACAGTGATAGTTTGCCACAGATGCTTCACATTCAGTAAAATATATATAAAAATACTCAATCTGCTCATATATTTTAGTTTTGGTTTTCCTGATAAGAAAGGTATAATTGAATAGCAGTTGTTGGTAGAAGTCTAACAGATAAGGAATTTGACTATAAATATTTTCTTATGCAATCTCAAATTCGTTTCTTAGCTAGTAAATGTGTGAGGAAAATTGAAGTATCAAACTCATGAGATTAATTGGTATTTAGCTTAATTTGGAGAAGCAATTAGAAGGGTTAATGGAAACATTTTCCCTGATAATGCTGCTTCCCAACCTGGTTTGTACATTTGTTTTATTTCTCCGCTAGGTACCATTGGAGACTGGAAAAATCACATGACTGTGGAACAAAATGAAAGATTTGACAGAATATTTCAAAAGAAGATGAAGGATGTCCACTTGAAGTTTATCTGGGATATTAATGAAGACTAGAATCATTGCAAAAGAGGCTCATAGAATCTGCTAAATACAAAAAGCATATTTTAATATACATATTAATTTGTGCTTGTCTTGAAATGTTAATTATAAAAGTTTGGTGACAAAAATGAGTAGACTGTGCCTCAAGTAGATGCAATGAATTTGATGAATGTTGAAAACAATGAAATTCAAAAGTTAATGCTATTTGTGATTGCAGTGGTAGTCTGCATTACAAAGGAAAAACGGAAAGCAGGTTACCTGATTGTAAATGTTATGATTTCTTTGTAATTTTTGTTATCTACAATATAAAATTTAGTATCAAGTAACATAAAATTATTTTGTTCCTATAGTTCAATTTAAATTTTTCATTTAAAATCAAAGTGAATATTGAAATAAAGAACTCATATGTAAACATGTGTATATGTTTAATATTTTATCAGGTGATAAAATATTGACCTTTTCACTGAAGATCAAAGGATCAAAGCTGAATCAGCTGTTTATTTGGCTCAATGATTAACACTGAACACTTGGATGAAAAGGAGTTGCAGCCATAAGGTCACTGACTAAACTCATTCCAATTGTATTTAATAGGAAATATTTAAGTAAAATAATTTTCAATAATTAGGAAATACATCTGTTCATAATTCTCAAATGAGTAAATCTTCTGAACATAAAAGCAGTGGAAGAGAATTAAAATATAAAATTCACAATACCTTATTAATAGAGAATTATAAATCAAGAACACAGTGAGCCAGTGTATCACAGCCATTTGAATGGCCCACATGGAAAAGGCCAGAAACAACAGGTGCTGGTGAGGAGGTGGAGAAAATGTAACTGTCCTACTCTATTGGCGGGCATGCAAACTGGTTCATTCCATATGGAAAGCAGTATGGAGGTGTTTCAGAACAATAAATGTGGAACTACCATCTAACCCAGTAATTCCACTCTAGATATCTATCCAAAAAATTGTACTGTCATGTTTATTAAGGTACTCCCTACTATAGCTAAACAATGGGAACCACTTAAGTACCCAAATACAGGTGACTGGATCAAGAAATGGGATATACATACATAATGTGTTACTACTCAGTGACCAAAAAAAATAAACTCATGCCATTTATGGTGTAGGGTAAATGAAAGAATGATCAGGATTTTCTGCCCTTCTGCCATTAACATTAATGATAGTCCCAATAGTCTTACACGCATGCCTGATGGCGGGCACTCGGAATACGGTGTGGGCATGGGTAAGTAGTCACGTCTGAGCCAAAAATAGCATATAAGGGTGCCAGAGAGACCAGAGTGTGGCAGCAGAGGACCGTGCGGCAGCGAGACTATGAGAGAACACCAGAGAGCCCAGAAAGAGTGAAGATTCACTGGGGGCTTGGAAGGCCCGCAGCCGCCTGGCCCCAGAAACCCCCAGCCTGCCCTGCATCTGCTTGCCTCTCTACAAATGCTGTAGAATATCATTAAAAGCCTGAAAAAGCCACCCAGGGCTCCAGGACTCTCCTTTGCCCATGCCCGGATCATAGAAAGCCTACACTATGCCTTGCTGGCACTACAAATGGTAACATGGATGGAGCTTGAAAGGCTAATGCAAAGTGAAATAAGTCAGCAGAGAAAGATAAATAACAGATGGTGTAGCTAATACGTAGAATATAAAATTACTAAAATGACAGTCAGATAAACACACTTAAAAATTAACTCTTGATAGCTGAGTATAGAATCAAAATACTAAAGGCAGAGAGGGGCAGGAGAAGGGTAAGAGCAAAGAGAGAAGGAAGCAAAATGGTCTATGGTGGTAGAAGACAGGTGAGTTGGTGTAAAGTACACTAATGTAATATAATACCTGGTTAGGTACCCTTTACTACCTCAGTTAAAAATAAATTATTTAATTAAAAAATATTAAAACACCTATCACTGGAGAAAGCACTCAATAAAGCATCATTGTAACAAATAAA
Source organism: Scalopus aquaticus (assembly GCA_004024925.1). Lineage (NCBI taxonomy): Eukaryota > Metazoa > Chordata > Mammalia > Eulipotyphla > Talpidae > Scalopus > Scalopus aquaticus. The sequence continues at coordinate 5,224 of PVIJ01021399.1, read as the reverse complement.
TAGAATCCTACTGCTGGTGAAGAACTTGCTTTAGAGGAAACAGCCTTCTCAAATGATCCAGTTTGTGGTTCCACTATCTCCCTACCACTCTTAGCCCTGCAGTTTCTCCAATTCACAGACTGACTATTTCTGTTGTTTTTCAACTATCTTCTTGAATAGTTCCTTGGTTCCTTGGTTTTTCTTCTCACCTACTGGGATAACTATAATGCGTATATTTCCTTTTCTCATGGTGTCAGGTAGTTTTTGAAGTGTTTCTTCATTCTTCATGCTTTTCTTTCCTTTTCTTTTTTGGTCCTGTATCTTCAATGGTACTGACTGTTCTTCCATTTCATCAGTTATGTTTTCGCTGCCAGAGCTCAGACTTTTGGGAACTATCCCACTGGGCCTGCCCGTGTGACAATTAAATTTTCTCTCACACCTCTCTGAGTGCTGTCTGATTTTTCTGGGAAATTGCTGTAACATTTTTGTTCCCTGACTGGGAAGCCAGCCATGCTGACCACTTTGGCCACTTGTCTGATGTTGGGACTGTGCCTGGTAATTCTCCGTTGAATGAACAAGGCAGTGTGCCACCGCCCCTTATTGGGTTCTCCTTCCTGAGGTGAGCAGAGCTGGGGCACCACCTTCATACCTTACTTGTACTCACAGAGAGAGTTGGACACAGACCCCATGAGGACTTCTGGATAAGGTAAGGCCCTGGGGTCCTGGTTCTAGCCCATCCCAACAGATGACAGGAGATATTGATCACCTCTTATGCCCCCTTGAAGGGCCAGATAGAGTTTCACAGGTGGAATGCATAGTTTCTGTGTGTGTGTGTGTGTGTGTGTGTGTGTGTAACAGTCGCATGACCTTGGTTACAGGATCTGACTGGTCTTGTTCTGCAGTTCCATGATGATGTCATAAGGTATATTGGTGACCTATCAAGGCTCCAGCCTGGGGTTTATATGGGCTTGCCATTAGCCAAGATGCATCTTTAGGTCCTGAGTGGACTCGGCCCGACAATAACGTGATAGCTCCCCTCCCGTTTTGTTGTGGCATCGAACACAATGGGAGGGACTCAGGGTAAACACCACTTGGGGGCCATCAGATTGTTCATGAGTTCCCTATTGAAACAAATTGTTCTAACCAAACTCAGGGCTCAGGTCAGTTCAGCCCCAAATGGATCAGCCCTGCCTCTTGCTTTTACTTCTAGATTTGGATAGCCTCACCCTGTTGGTCACCCTCCCTAGAGAGATAAAATAAAAGTTCTAAGTCCAGGAAAGGACTAATCTCAACCTGGATTGGTTTAAGCTGTAGTTCTCTAGCTGAAAAATACCCATCTAGTCTGGCCCTTAGCCATGATCTGTTTCACATCAACTTTAAGCCTGGCACAGTCCCTGTTTGGCAGAAGCAGTACCCAATCACTCAGGAGGCTAGGCCAAGCATCCAGGAACACTTTAATACAGTGTTCCAGTTGCCAGTCATCATGAAATACTCCACTCCTGCCAGTCAAAAAGTTAAGAGAAGCCAGATACTGTACTGCACTCTCAACCTGGTCCCAAACCCATATAGGCCGCCTGCACTCCCCTCCCCAGAATGGATGATCTAACACTGTTTTTTTTGTCTCTACACCACACCCATGAGTCAGCCTCATATTGCCTCCAATGGGATAACCCCCGGACAAGTCAAAAGACTCAGTCAAGCTTGACAAGACTTGCTCGGGGGTTAAAAAAAACTCCATTCAGAAGCCCTCACTGTGGAACTCTGGACCCTCATCCGTGCCTTTCAACTGGCAAATGATCTATCAGTTGATGTCTATGTACATGTTGACTATGCATTTGCCACCATCCACACACATGGGGCATTTTAGACATGGGGGGGAAAGAGCTAAAATCCTCCAGTTTCTGAAGCAGTCTGGTGTCTGGTCAAAGTGGTGGTCTTTCATTGCCAGGCACATCGAAAAGAAAATCTTTCAACTGCTAGAGAAAGTCTGGAGTCTGGCTAACGTGGTGGTTATTTATTAACCAGATGGTCACTTAAAATCCAGGCTGGCAGCAGACCAGCAGGACAGGACCCTCCAAAGTCAGCAGCCCCTGTGCTGGGGAGACATCCACACCCATAGGTATTAGGTCCAGGTTGTGGGGCCTGCATGAGAGCAAGATGAGCTCAGGTGCCTGCCTGGTGCCAGACCTCCTCCCCATGCTGCCAGGGCCTACACTGGGGCCCCACTCCTCACCTAACACCAGGCAGAGCTCCCCCTCCTGGCAGTCCTCCAGCTCAGCCACCTTCTGCCAACAATAGTCCAGGTGCTTGTGCACCACCCAGGGTACTTGGGTCCCGAAGAGCTGCTACCGGCTGGCAGTGTGATGCCCATGACCAAAAAACAGCAGCTAGTGCTAGTGATAATGATTCTCGGCCTGCAGGTGCTGGTTAAATTGCTTGAACTCACGGATCTTGCCCAGGTGGCCCTGCAAATGCCGATTCACCTTCCAGATAAAGTGGCCTCACTACACCAGAGCGAGCAGCCAGGCTTGCCTCCTCCTCCTGCTGCAGGTGCCACAGCAGCTCCTCCTTGCTCAGAGCTTCCATCTCCTCATCTGTCAGCTCCTCCTTGCTGCCTGCCCTCGGCCCCCAGGGCAGCTCAGATGTCTGAAAACATCGCCTGCCTGTCATTGCGGCCTGGAGCCCCCAGTGCTCAGGCTTTGGATCTGTGAGTGGCTGGCTACAGCTGAGCTAGTAGGAGATGGAAGACAGCTTGGATCAAAAATAAAGGAGGAACCAAAACACCAGAGGAGTGATGGCTTCTACCAGACAGATGAGCTTTTTATTCCTTTTCTTCAGGTGCCAGGCTCGTGCGCAACATAACACTGCTCAGCGGCCTAGGCCCCCACCAGAGACACAGCACACAGGCTCTTCCCCTTTTAAAGACCTGTAGGTAGACCTCACAAAAATCAAGCCTTGTGGAGACTATTTACTTCTGATCTGGACCTGCTAGGTGTTACCCCATGGATACACCACTCTCCAGCTAAGTCAGCCTGCCCGAAGGCGCCAAAGAATGGATGCCAGCCTGGACCCTGCAAACCACATATGTCCCGCATGTAAGTGAAACTGTCCTATATTTACCTTTTTCTTTCTGACTTATTTCACTCAGCGCAATCCCTTCCACCTTCATCCTTATCAAACTTGAGATTTAAAACAAGATTAAAACCCTTCAGTTTTCCAAAAGGTGGTAAAGATATTAGGCTATAGCGGACTCATTCCCGACGAATTGAGTAGTTACTTATACTCACAATTCTTTCAGGATCTCAGAAGTTCTGTGAGAAAAATCTGCAGATTTGTTGAGAAAGAGCTGAGTGAAGATGATATAGATGCTATTGTGAGCCAGGCTACTTTTCAAAATATGAAAATCTGATCCACAAGCAAATTATAATCATATACTGAAAAAGGAAATCGAAATAAGAACAGATGAGGGACATTCCCTGCGCAAAGGTGATGCTTGGTGGCCTATAGAAGCAAAAGTGTTGAATGTTCACTTGCATCATTGACTATACTAAATGAGGAGTACTTCCAAAATATCTCTCCATGTACTGCCATTTGGACCTAGAGACCATCAAAGATCCTAACTGTAAATTGTCCTGAAAGTACCCCTGGATTCTGAAACAGTTCATCAGTACACAACCTGACACTAGAACCTAACAAATAAATGCTCACCACCTCCTAGTTCTCATGACCCTATAGTTTAAAATTTTGCTAGTTTTAACTGAAGACAGTGGATATACATAACCAGGAGAATGTCAAGTTTTCCTAGAAAACTCCCAGTCGGGGAGATTCCCACACGGCGCGGCAGACCTCTCCTGCCTGGCCCTTTGCTTTCGTCAGCAGTGTCTTTTCGTTGATCCGCCTGTTCTGCTCCACACTCTGTCTCTGGTGAACGCTCTCGTTGCCTTAGGCCTGTGCAACAGCTTGTATGTGTAAATAGATAAATCTTTAAAAAATGATAAACTAACGCAATTCACAGCAACATGAAGGGAGCTAGAAGGGATCATGCTCAGTGAAACAAGTTAGAAGGAAAAAGAAAAATATTGAATGGTATCACTTATAGGATGAATATAAGAGAGCCAAATGAGAAATCAGAAGAAAATAGCACACAAATCAAAGCAAAAACAAAAACCAGCAGGCAGCCACAAATAAGAGACATTCTGCAAGGGGAAGGGGGGATGAAGGACCAAAATAGGGGAGAAAAGAGCACAAGGGACTATGGTGATGGTTCACAGGTGAACTGGTGGTGGGAAACTTACAGGGGATACACAATAATGTAAAGGATATAAATTAAATAAAATTAAAGAAAAAAGAAATAGATTAAAAAAAGGAAATGGTTGTTTTTGCTCTCAAATATAGCTTTCTGTTAGCAGTTTAGTTGCCAAAGTTAAGTAATATGATATTTACCGGCAGCTCTCTTATCTCTAATACTTTTGAAATTTTTGGAGCAAGCTAGTAACAACAAAATCTTACCCCATTTATTTATCTAAACTAAAGTGCTTGCTGAGTCCCTGGAACAACCCTCATTGGCCAAGACAAATTCTGTATTGAGTATTTATTTTTCAGTACTACATCAATTCCTATCATTCTTATATTATTGTAGAAGTGCAATTTTCTTCATCTGCAGATCGGCAACAGTGAGTAGCACAAGGGCGGCCTCACAGACTCTTCATTCTCACCCTCTCTTCAGCACACAAATGAAATATTTTTCTCTTCAATTTTCTATTTTTCCTCCTTTTCCTTTGGACATCTGACAAGACTGCATGGGACACACGTGATGTCTTTTCTCTTTATACATCGCTTTCTCCAATGTCTATCAAGGACATGCAAGAAATATCAGACATACCAGAGCCAAAATGCTTCATGAATCCACCTTACCCCCTCCACTTTTCTCTTATTTTTGTGTCACAGCACCTCTTATAACTCTCTCTTGTGATTGTGCAAACAGAGAAACAGCAAGAAAGAGGTGATTTTCCGAGTGTTTGTGTGGGCTCTGTCACTCTTTTCTCTCAGTATCCAGATTTTCTAGAAGGGGCATTTGAGGGATGTGGGTGACATTGTGAGGGGGGTAGGAGATGGATCATAGTGAAACATTCATTTTTGCCTTTTATTCAACATTATTTCCTAGTTATCGACAACCTCATTTGTCCATGTTACACAGTATAAATTTTCTTAAGGCTGATTTCTCATTGTCCTTTTCCTGGGATAT
>PVIJ01021398.1:0-18606 GCA_004024925.1 Scalopus aquaticus | reverse complement strand
TTTTAAAAGACCCAGTTGTTGGCTGGGCGGCAGGTTGGGGAACGGAGGTGAGGGGGAGACCAGCACTCAAGGCGGGCGGCTGGTGCCGGCCGCGCCCCTGAGTCCACTCCTCCTTGTCCGTCTGGCCCCCACAATGTAACCGTTCCCGGCTGTGAGCTGTCACCACGCCACTGGGGTTGACTGGAAGCTTCTCCCGAAGTGGGCGGCGCTTGGTCATCTTTTCTATGCTACTAAGCACAGTGACATGAATAAGGTGTCAGCTGGGGCAAGAACGGAAGCAACATGCTGTTTGCTTTTGGGGGATTTGCTCCGAATGCCCCTCCAGAGAGGGGCCTCTGAATGGCCCTCCAGAGAGGAGGGCCTTGTCACCGGGGAGCTGGGGAGGCCGGACCCGAGAGACGGGGTCCGCTAGGGAGTGGCTGGGAGAGTTGGGACCCGGTCCAGTCCCTGGGCCTCAGTCTGGGGCCTGCGAGTCCGGGGGCTCCTGAGTCTGGCCCGGCTCAGGGGGCAGGAGCTGTATCTTGGGATTCTGTCTCCTAGGGTGCTTCTCCCTCCAAGGCCCGGGGTCTGTGAGAGGCCTGGAGTGGGGCTCGCTGACCGTGCCGTGCCGCTATGACCCCGGCCGGGAGACCCGCAGGAAGTATTGGTGCCGAGGGGCTGACTGGGACAGCTGCGAGACCCTTGTTCAAACCGATGGGTCCGAGCAGGAGGTGCGGAAGGGCCGCGTGTCCATCAGGGACCATCGGAAGACCCGCGTGTTCACCGTGACCCTGGAGATGCTCAGGCTGGACGACGCGGGCACTTACTGGTGTGGGATTGAGCGATTCGGAGCTGACCTTGGGGCCCAAGTCAAAGTGACCGTGTACCCAGGTGAGAGCCTTCTCATCTGCACGGTGAGGCCCGGAGGCTTGGACCTGAAGCTGGGGGGCCCGTTCCCCCCTCCCCTGGGGCGGAAGGGCAGCGGGCCTGGAGCAGGGGCCTGGAGGAAGAACGTGAGAGGCGGCAGGGACAGATGGCGGAGGACGGGGAGGAGGGAGGAGCAGCCCAGCCGGCTCCGTCACGGCTTCCAGGGCCCTCTGAAGTGCCTGGCCCAGCAGGCCTGGTGAGGACACGGACCCAGCTCTGCTCTGGGGGGCTGGACAGCCCGGGCAGCCTCACATTCCCTGGCCAGAGCCCCAGAAGGCCTCAGGCACCAGCAGAGGGCCCAGGGCACCACTCCAGGGACCAACCACTGGAGACCAGGGGGACCAGCCAGGGAGACAGGCATTTTGGGTCTTGGGGGAGACCCAAGGGTGCACCTGTAAGGTGAGCAGGGGCCTCCCAGGGGATCTGTGTGGCTCTAATCACCGGGGTCTTAGCCAGAAGCTGCCTGGCATCATCAAAGACCTTGACCTTGCAGAAAAGCATTTGCCAGGCCCAGGGTCACGTCAAAGGAGACTGTGCGTCCCCCGTGCCAAGCTGGCCTGAGATCTATGCCCCAGCTGCCCGCCGCAACTTGCCTTCTTAGTGTCCTGAAGATGTCTCGATCGCCAGGGCCCCTGTCCACTGTTTGACCGGATGTGCCCTGTTATCCACCAGCCCTCTGGAGTCTGTCCCCCACATAGCACCCCAATAACTAGGTGTCTCATTTCTGCAGCCCCCATTCTCGAGCTCTGCTCAGGCACTGCTTGAGCAGAAAGGACCAGGGATTGCCCCTCCACCCCGACCCCCACCAACAGTCCCACTTAGAGGGGAACGAGGAAGGAGCGTGCAAAGGAACCCCCAGAATAAGCTCCGGTGCTCGCTCCTGTCCAGCGCTTGCTTCGTGCTCCGCCTGGACGTGGTGGACGGAGCGACCGTGCTGTGGCCCAGAGGACCAGCACCTGAGTGTGAGGGACGTATCCAAAAGGTTGAAGCTTCCCGACCCGGGGGAAGGGGTTGAGCAGGGTGGGAGTGGCTGGGTGAGCTGCACCCCCTCTTCTGGGCCCCTAACCCGCGCTGCTTGCCCTGTCTAGCGGGAGCAGCCATGAACACACCGCCCGACATCATCGCCGACAACCACACGGAGGTCACCTCCGGCTCCAGCGGCAGGTGAGCGGCTGCGGCCCTTTCTCCTGCTCCCTGGGGGCCCCTCATGGGGCAGTCAGTCCTGGGCACCCTCCTGGCCCTGGGGGTCACCTGACGCTGCCATCAAAGTCCCCAGCGCACGCTCCACCTCCCCCCTGCCCCGACCAGCCCCCCTTCTCCCTTCCCCCTCCCCAGAACATCCCCTGCCTGTTCACTTCCCAGAGGGCGCCAGGGGAGAGATGGGATGCGAGTCCCCACACCCCCATCAACTCAAGGCATCAGGCATGGGGGGGTTTAGCATCTGAGCTGGCACTGCGGGCGTGAGGGCACCTCAGACAGCTGGCGCAGGTGACCGGCAGCCACTTCTACCGGCGGGAGGGACTTTGGGCAAAGGGAGTCCTGGGGGTGACCTTGAAAGGGAGGGGGCCCCGGGCAAGGCAAAGCAAGGAGCTGGGGAGGGGGCAGCGGCTGGGCCAGGAGAGGCTTGTGGGTCTCTGGATGGGGCTGCCGGTCCAGGGTCGCAGGCGGGGCTGAGCGGGCCGCTGGCCCCACCGAGTCGGGGCTCTGACGCTCTGTCCCTCGCAGGGCCCACCACGTGCTCCTGGTGTTCGTGAAGGTGCCAATCCTGCTCCTTGTGGTGGGGGCCGTGCTCTGGCTGAAGCGGCCTCAGCAGGCCCTGGGCAGCGCTGGGGGGGCCCGTCGGGACACGCTGGGCCGCTGGCCGTCTGACCAGGACCTTGCTCTGCAGATCAACGGTGCAAAGAAACCCCCAACAGAGGACCCGGATTCCAGAAGCCACAGGGCTGGGGAAGGAGCGGCTGGAGCCTGGGCGGAGGCAGGGTCTGAGGCCAGGGCCTGGGGGCACCCAGCACCCCTGCTTCGTGAGCTCAGGGACACACCCGGCCTCCATCAAGTCCTGACATCTCCTCCTGGAGGGGGTGGGGAGACAGAGAAGGAGACAGAGAGAGAGACACAGAAGGCGGAGCCTGCCCAGTTTCCAGCTCCCACCTCCTGAGAGCAGCTCAACCACACTCTTTCTCGGAGCTTCTGTAGATGCCGTTAAAAGCTTTTGTGTCTTAAGCCAGTTGAGTGCTCGTGAGAGCCCTGACAGGGGCACACACCCCAGGAGGGTGATTATGGGGTGTGCTCCTGTTCTGGGGTGAGAGGTCAGATGTCCCTTCTGCTCAGTCGGGGGCTCCTCTCAGAGTTCCCTGGCCTAGGGACAGGCAGGGAGTCTGCCTGGGCCCAGCCCACTGCTGGGCTCACTCCTACCTGCCCCCTCCCCTGCCCAGCCCTCCCCACCCTTTCCTCTCCCCTCCCTACCCTCTCCTCCCCTCCCCTTTTTCCTCCCACCTTTCCTACACCTCCTCTTTCTCCCCTCCCCACCTCCTTCCCCCTATTTCTCTGTCAGGCCCCTCCCCCAAGCTCCCTGTCCCCACCTCTCAGGGCTGGGCTCCCTGGGGGCTGTGATTTGGGTCTGGCCTTTACTTCTTCCACTGCTCAGCACCACCCCCCACACCCCCAGGGGCTGCTGGGCCTCAGAAACCCCTCAAGGTCAGGGAGGGCGTCATCAAAATGGTCTGAGGAAAAAGATGCCTCTTGGAAATAATGTGGTTTAAATAGGCTCACTGGAACTGTCTGGGGAAGTGATGTCCCCTCTTAAACGCTGTTGTGGAAATCGCCTCAGTCATTAAAACCTCTGCAGAGTGACTTGCTCTGCAGGCGCCTCCCTCACAGCCTGGGCCCAGTCGCCTGGGCATGTGGGGTCTCGGTGAGGAGAAGCAGTCCCACTTGAGATGTGACCCACACACACCGCCCCCCAGCTTTCCTGGGTATAACTGACAAATAAAATTGTATGTTTTTAAAGGGAACAATGTGATTTCTGAAGCTACACAGCATGAGGGTTTAATACACACACACACACACACACACACACACAGTGAAATGACCCCCACATCACCTCACACCATAATTGTTGGGGGCTGGTTGGGTGAGGTGGGGCTATTTCAGGTTTATTCTCCTAGCAAACCTCAAATAAACAACCCAGGATTAACTGCGGACACTGCTCAACTCTAGACCCCAGATTTATTCAACTTACAACTGACAGCTTGAACCTTTGGACAACATCTCTGTTTCCTGAAGCCCACCCCCTACTCACATTCTCAAAGGAGACTGCTGATCTCATGGCAGTTACTGACTTGCTCTCCCCGAAGCTGCAGTGGAGACAGGGGCCTCTTAGTATTCTTACAATCATTTCCCTTTATTCACAGGTAGGGAGCGCCCAGGCCACCGTCTGACCAGGCCGTGGTCCCTCCGTCAGTACTGTGGTCTCAAGTGGGGTCTCCAGTTCAGCTCCTCACTGTCAAGAGCCTCTGAATCTGCTGGTCCCCCAAACCCTGCAGTCCATCCCCAAACACGGGTGTCCCTGGACCTTTGGCTCCTGCGGCCACAGCTTCCTCTCACCTCCCTGTTGACGGTTCACTGTGGGTTTTCTGTTGGTCTGCTTGGCCTTGGGGCGCCCTAGGGTTGGCTGAGTGAGGCAAGTTCCTTCCTGCTCTCTGCGTCACTGTCTCCGCAGCGAGCACACAGTAGATGGTGCTCACGCCCAGACCAAGCAAGGGGTCCAGGCCGCCCTCCCAGAAATGCCCCAGGGCCAGCTCGCCCCTGGGCCTCCTGGGCTGGTCAGCGCAGGTGGACCAGCCTTAATAGATCCCCGAGCACACGCCGGATAAATTTCAAGACTGATCATGAAAAGAAAAGGAATTTGAAATATCCCCAATGTTGTTGAAATGACAATATTTTGAGTGTTGGATTAAATCAAATATGCTATTAAATAGATGAAATAACAAATGTTTTCGTAAAATTTAGTTTCACCTTAAAAAAAATTTCTTTAGCCCAAGCCAAAGATTTCAAATTATACAGGTAGGGGCCTACCTGGTGGCGCAAGGGGTTAAGTCTCAGCACTATGAGGCTATCAGCAGCCACTGCAGCACGAGTTCAATCCCCGGCCAGGGAGCTGAACCACAGGGCATAGCAGACCTCTGCTGTCTCCCCGCTGCTCCCCTCAGCAGTGTATTTCCGTCGATCTGCCTGTTCTGCCCCCCACTCTGACTCTGGTGAATCCTCTCACCCCCGCACCTCTGGCCTACACCCCAGCTTGTATGCATAAACAAATAAATCTTTAAAAAAATTTTTAAAAATAAAAATAAAATCATGCAGGTGGTTCCTGTTATGTTCTAGTGCACAGCGCTGGAGTCAGACCCACAAGGGCGGGCACTTGCTGCTGTTTATACATCAGGAGAGGCAGGATCTGGGGAGGGCGGGTTCTGTGGCTGCCCCCGACTTCTTCTCAGTCTCCTGGAGTCAGAGGACAGAGGGGGAGGCTCTGTCCTGTCCCCAAGTGGAGAGGTGTTAAGGGAAATGACAGCGACACCGGGACATGGCCCCGTGCACACACGCACCAAGCACCTGCCGGGCGCTGGGGGTGCAGGGAGGACAGAATGTCCTCTCCCAGCTCACACCCGCGAACCAGCCATGCCAGGGACATGTGCCAGGCACTGTGTGGGTGGTGGCGATGGTGACAGCCGCCTCCTCCAGGCAAAGGACACTCAGCATATGCCATTTCACCTGTGCACAGAAGGACGAAGGCGTCCCCCAGCAGAAGGTTGGGGGGCCTCCAGGGCAGGAGCCGCACACGCAGCAGAAGACCCAGAGAGCCGGGGGAGCAGTGGGGGTTCTCTGAGGCAGGAGGGGGCCTCGAGGCTGGAGAGCAGCTTTAGGGGAGAGCGCGAGACCATCAGCTGTCATGCTAAGAAGACCAAGAGCTTCTGGGGGTGAAGCCGGGATGGTGGTATAAGGCTTTTCTAGTCTTTTCTCTTAAGCTTTTTAGGCAAATGGCAATATCTAAACCAAAGCCGATACCGAGCTACCACATGAGCCCACTTCTCCTCCCAGGTGCATGCCCAAGAGAACGGCAAATGCAAGGCCAGCTGAGGTCTGTCCCTGCGGTCACTGCAGCACCGGCCACGACAGTCGAAAGGCCGGGACAAGCCCAGCGCCCACCGATGGAGGGGCGGGGAATGAAACGGCCGGCTATTCACATGACGGACGCTGACTCAGCCATAAGAGCAACAGGGCGCTAATCCAGCAGCCACAGGCTCGGCCCTGCTGACGTGTGCTGAGCAGGAGAGGCAGCCACAGGAGCCACACGCTGGGGGAGTCCACTTATCTGGAGAGTCCACAAGTGGCAAATCCATAGACATAAAGTAGCTGAGTGGTGGCCTGGGCTGGGAGCGGTCGCAGGGAGAGTGGGGAGCTCCTGGGCACAGGGCTGCTTCCGGGGGCGATGGCAGCGGCTGAACTCAGACAGTGAGTTGGCCCCTGTCGGCTATGCTGAGAGCAGCTGAATTTTATAGCAGGTGAATTCTATCTTCCAAAAAACAATCGCTTTGTTTAATAATACGGAAACTGAACTGGTAAAAATAGAAGACCTTCACTTTTCCCCAGGGGGGTGAGTGCGCAGCTGCGGTGGGACAAGGAGATTCAAGAGCAACTGTGAACATGAGCCAGCAGGTAAAAATAATAACAATGAGTTAATAAAAATCTTAAAAGGTACAACATTAAACACTCAGAGGTCTTTCAAGAAATCCGACTCAGGACCTGCCTGGTAGCACGGGGGTAAGTCTCAGCACTATCAGCACAAGTTCGATCCCCGGCCAGGGAGCTTCCCACAGGGCGCAGCAGACCTCTCCTGTCTCCCTGCTGCTCCCCTCAGCAGTGTGTTTCAGTCAATCTGCCTGTTCTGCTCCCCACTCTCTCTGGTGAATCCTCTCACCCCCTGCACCTCTGGCCTACACCCCAGTTCTTCTATGCATAAATAAATAAATAAATCTTTAAAATAAAAGAAATCCAACTCATCTTCACACTGGGTCGAAGATGCCTCACCGGGGCTCCTGCTGGAGGCTGTGTGTGTCTGTGTGTGTCTCCATGTCTGTGTGTGTCTATATGTGTGTCTCTGTGTGTGTCTGTATATTTCCCCTTTTCCATCTCAGAACGTTAGTAAGAAGAGAGAGGAAGTGTTTGAGTGATTCCCAAAGTCACAAATAATTAAAATCTAAAGAAACCACAAGAACAGAGCCTTTCTACCCTTTGGGGGCCACTTACCCCTGGAAGAATCTTCTGGAAGCCATGGGCCCACATCTCAGAGAAAACCGCTCAAAAGGCACGCTTTGGTTGTCATGTCCGTGATCCAAAACCCTTGACTTAAGTGAGAACCCCCCCCTTGCTTTGCCTGAAACAGGTTCAGACCTTGCTAAGGGTTGAAAGGAAATCCCTGCGCTTCTGCCGGCCCCAGGGTGGGGAGCAGGCTGCAGCAGGCCAGGGGCTGTGGCATCAAGGGGCAGACCTGCAGACAAGAGCCTCCTGGCTGGGCAGGACCCGCTGTGACCGCCTCCGCCAGAGCTGGTGTCACTCGAAGCCCAGCCCTCGCCCCCAGGCTTCCTGCTCAGCTGGGACCTGCAGGCCTTTCTGGCCGGGCTTGGAGTGGGTGTCATTTAAGTAACTTTTCCCCATGCTCTTAAGATGTTTTAAACTTTATTGATCTCTCGTATAAATTTAACCAGAGTCCAGCAGGATGTGCCTCTGGGTCCTGAGCAAACCTCCCTGGTGGTCGAGGGCCCGGAAGGTCCGCTTAGGGGCTGCGTCTGCTCCTGGCTCTGTCGGCCCGCCCTGCTCCCCGATACTCCAGACACCCCACAGCGCTGAGGTTTGCAAGGCTCCCTGTCCGTGGGCGCCCGTGAGCCACCCCTGAGCCACGGCGGCCGAGCTCCCGCCCAGCACGCACAGCTTGCAGCCAACAGCACAGAGGGCAAGAGCAGTGGACGACGGAAGGCTCCACGGGCCCCTCCACAGCCCCGTTCCTGCTGGGCCTCAGAGAAGCCCGCGGGCTGACAGTGCCCAATGGATGCCCAAGGGAGCCCAGCTGCCCACTCGGCCGCTAGGGAGGGGGCACAGAGGAGCGGAGGGCCGCGGAGCCCTCGTGGCGAGGCCGACCGGGGCTCAGGTCCTCCTCACCACGCTGTACTCGGGCTCCGGCTGCGCGGGCCTCTGCGAGGGCTCCCCGCCGGCCGCAGACTGCTGCTTCTGGGCGTCAAACACCACGGTGCTGTAGTGCAGGTTCTCCCTGGGAGCCGCCTGCAGAGAGACCCGAGCGTCGGGGGAGGGGGCCCCAGCACGGGGTGGGGACACCTGAGGTCCCGGGGAGCAGGGGCTCCAGCCTTCCCCTCGGTCTGGGCCTCCCACGCTGACACCCTAGGCTCCGCACTGGGGAAACAAGGACGTCTCTGGTCCCGGGCACTTGTCTAAGTCTGGGGCTTAAATCCGCCCCTTAAATCCGTCCACAACCTCGCCCCTCCCTGGCCTCAGCTGAGCTCTTCCACCACGAGTGGATCACAACCTGGCGGCAGCTCTGTGCCCAAGGGTTGACTTAGGGGTCACTGATAAAACCTGGGAAGCAGAGTTGATAGCAAAGAGATGCTGAGGCCCAAAGAGCGAGAAGTCACAGGCTTTAAGGTGGGGCGTGGGGTATACAGTAGGTGCTCAATCAGTGCTCCCTCATGGACTATTAAGATTGTCCCAATAACACCTGCACCTCCCATCCCACCCCCAACCACAATGACACTAAGCTCTGGCAAAACCCACACTCACCCCATTTTCTGTGTGGCCCTGGGGTCCCCATGCCAGGTGGCCCTGGCACTTACCACTGTGCTGTACTCCACCTCCACCTGCCTGGGGGGCCCCAGCTCTCTCTGAGGGCGCCGCGTCTTCAGCTCCAGGTTCGCATAGTAGGGCTCACCCTGCTGGGCAGGGAGTACAGGGTCTCAGCAGGGGTCCACGGAGACCCCCTGTGGTCCAGCCCAGAGGGCCCCTCTCCTGCCTCTCTGCAGACATCTCCCCTCCCTCTGTGCTCTGGGCGAAGCCCTCCCCCACCCTTCCGCTCTGCCTGTCCCATTCCCCCTCCCCCATGCCCAGCGGCCCTGGGCAGTGTTTGAATGCCCCCAGGTGAGCATGGGAGGACCCTCCTTTATTGCATGCTCCTTGGGAGAGGGTTGGACTGGCCAGAACCGGATCCAGTAACCAGGTCCCCCTGGATCGTTCTGCGTGTTCAGGGCAAACACCCCACTCATCCATCGATGCCCCCAGGCCTCCCCTGCCTGAGGGCAGTCAGCCCACAGCCATGCTCCTGCCCGGCCGCCCAGCACCGCTCCTGCTGCCCCATTCTTACCTGACTGGGGTTCTGGGGTGGCCCTGATTTCTTACCAGCTAGGAGAAAAGAGGAGAGTAAGGAGGTGAAACTCCAGAATAAGGGCAGAGAGGGGTCCCTAAGATCTGAGGTTCATCTCTAGGAAGGTTTTGCCCTAGAGACTTTGGTCCAGGGGAGCCATCACTCAGGGCTGCTCGAGGAAGGAACTAGGGGAGGGAGGGAGGGAGTGGGAGAATGAGTGAGTGAGTGAGTGAGTAAATAAATGAGTGCACGGGTGCACACATAAATGCACAAGCTGGAAAACATCTCGGGAGACCCAAAACAAGCTAGTTCTCAAAACACACATATAAGAACATCCGGTGGGGGAGGGCAGGAAAGGAAGCGGGTCTCTTCAAGGGCCTGCAGACAAGATGGGAAGTTCTGGAAGTCTCCTTCACAACAACGGGACTGGACACCACTGAACTGTAAACCCCAAAATGGTTCAGGTGGCAGATTTTATGTTATGAGCTTTTTGCCACAATAAAAAACGTAAATCCGTGCCCCCCCGCCCCCGACGTACTGACTCACAAACGCCGGGAAGTCTGTGTTTCAACAAGACCTAGAAATAAAAATAACACACATGTCCTCGTAGAGACCGGGCCTGCGTGGGACATGCCAGATGGGAGAACAGGTTGCCCCTGTGGCCCCGGCCTGGGGGTGCGCCCCTCACAGGCAGGAGGCGCAGTAGCCACAAGGGCTCACAGCTCGGGCTCGGCCCTGCCGGAGACCAGCTCATGCACACAGAGAAGGTCGCTGGGGCAGGCGCCTGACAGCAAGCCCACAGCCTGCAGCTCTGGACGCTGCAGGGAGAGACACTTCCGCCCCGGGGACCCCAAAGTCAAAGGCGAGGCACGGGCCACATCTGAGGGACCTGCTTGCCCAGCCTGTCAGTTGACTCAACAACCTGCAGGCCCAATGCATGTCCCAAGTGCAGCCCCCAGCCCTCCCAGGCCTTCTGGCGGGAGGAGGCCGGGGGGAGGGGCACTGAGACTGTCCCTAGCCGGGGGTGGGTTTTCTGCGGTGGGAGTGTCAGTTTTTAGTGTGGGGAACTTAGATTCTTCCTTGTCCTTTTATTTTTCCAATTTTCAACAACAATCACACGCTCCTTAATTAAAGCGGGACCTTTCTAGGTGAAAGGGCAACGAGGAGACTCAGATCTGAGGCCACCGGGCTGGGAAAGTCCCCAGCATCTCATGTGACCTGAGGCTTAAGAGGAAGGACAGGCTTGGGCGCTGGGCATGGGGGCTGGGGAGGGGAGAGGAAGGGCTTCTATTCCTGAGGGGACTTCCGCCCCCTCTCAAAACAGCCTGTGTGCGGGGGTTGGGGGGTGTGCTGTGGAGGAAGCAGCTTTCGAGAGGCTCAGCTTGCTAACACAGACAAACCCCCGAACACCCAGGAGCCCTCTGCTGGGGAGCCAAGACCCTCAGAGCAGGCAGGGACCCTCAGGCCGTGCTGACCTCAGGCCTCGACCCCACCAGCAGGGGACCCTCAGCCTCCAGCCAGAAGCCACAACTTTGTCATCTCTTCAGTTTGCGGCTGGTGTCCACTGGGCTCCTGCTCCGAGGAGAGTGGCCACCCCAAGGACGCCTGGATTCCCTGGGGGCCCGTGGCAACGGAAGGCGTTAAATAACTAAATAACGCGCTGATCCGCAAAATTCCTACTGCGCGCTTTGCCGGCGGGGCCCCTGATCTTGAGGAGTTGCTGGTGGGGGCGGGCAAGGGCGCAGTGGTGTGGGGGGGCCATGATGATGCAGGGGCAGGGGTTTACCCGGCTGGTGAGCTACTTTTGGGGGGCCACGAATAGGTCCCAGGAAAGGAAGTTTGAAGGCAGAACCTCGGGGCCCATCAGGGGTGAGTTCGCGGGCCCCCCAGGTTTCCAGAGGGAACGCAGATGGGGCAGCAGGTCACGGCTTTTGCCCAGTGACAAGCAGTTGGAGACGGCTGCTTTCCAGGGCGGAGGCCAGATTGTGTTGGGCGGTGACTGTCTTGTGGCGCCTGGACTTTTGAGGGTTTTAAATGGAAAAGGGACACAGCTTTCCAGGGCAAACACCCAGGGCCCTAATGTGGGAAAAACTCCTTCCTGGGACACCTCCCCTGGGCCAGCCCCTGAGGGTCACCCCCAAGGCCCACATTCTGAGGGTTCATTCTGGGGAGCAAGGACACAGCCTCGAAGGCCACAGGATGTGGCCAGGCCCTGCCCCCTGGGGATGCAGGGGTCGGGGGAGCTAACTCACCTTTGACCTGCCTCGGAATCATCTTCCAGGCCAGCAGCGCAATCCCCAGCATCAAAAGTAGCACAAGGGCTAACAGGGAAAGTAGCACAGGAGACCTGGGGGGACACGGACAGTGAGGGCCAGGGTAGGGATGGGGGGCACGATACCCCCCTCCTTGTTTCAATGCCCAGATATGGCCACATTGAAAAAAGAAAGATAGCATGAAGTCTCCTTTCTACATATCTCTCTACCACTTACCCCACATAAACACACATACTTAAATACCTTCCAGAAACTCTTCATTTGGATATAAGAAAATATGCACGTCCATTATTTTCCTCTTTTTTTCACACAGAAGAGGCATAGTGTAAATGCCAGACTTCACCTAACAATATAGTCGGGTAGCGCTTAACCAAACATTCTGAGAAACACGCCTCTGAGTATCATGGGTGTAATTACACAGACCTGGAGATGTAGCCTTACTACATGCCAAGGTTAGACACCATCCGCTCGGGTCACACCCAAGATTATGGTAAGATGAGAACATTCAGGATGGGGCTGGCCAACCAAATACAGCCTGTCATTGACTGAAGCATCGAGTGACACATGCTGGTACATCTGGAAGATCCTTCTATGTCAGTTCATAAAGAGGTGCCCTGCTCTTTTTTATAGCTGCATAGTATTCCACCACATGGACAGACCATAAATGTTTAACTCTTTCTCTGAATGGGTGGTTCCCCCAGTCTTTTGCAATTACACACATTGTTGCCTTCCACAGTGGACAAACACAGCAGATTTAAGATGATTTATTGCACACACTGGTCCAAACCCCTTCTTGCTTTTGTTGCTTCTTTCTTGCCTAATTTGCAACCATGATGCTCTAGCCTTTTTCTTAAAGGTGCCCTCCTCTCAAAACACAGGCTTCAGACCCACAAATAAAGCTCTGCCCCCATGTGTGTATCTGGAGGCCAGTTTCTGGAAGGGGCATATCTGAGACCTGAATTTGACCTTGCCGGGTATTAAGGTTGTGACGTGGCCTGCAGCCAGTGGAAGGGCTTCAGGGGGGTCAGAGCATAAGGAATCTTGCTGGGCTTTTCTCCTGGCCCTAAATCCTTGGGGTTTCCCTAGTAATAGGAGTGCTTTGTCATTCCTGCACCCTTTGGGTCACACCCAAGTTTATGTTCAGAGACGAGATGACTCAGGATGGGTAGCAGAAGCACCAACCATGTGACTGTGGATGTGGGGTTCTGAGCCAGCCTGACCTTCAGGGAGTGTGGGGGCTGGGGTGGCCTATGGTTCAATCAATTGTGCCCATTTAACGATGCCCCAGTAAAAACTCTGGATGTGGACGCTTGGGGAGCTTTTCCAGGGGGACATGATGTCCCAGGGGTGATGTCCCAGGGGGTGAGGCACCGGGACTCCCCCGGAGAGGGAACCTTCCAGATTCTTCCTACGTGTCTCTGCATTTGGCTGGCCCTGTTCCTCATCCTTTACGATAAAGCTGTCATCATAGTACAGCGCTTCCCTGAGTTCTGTGTTATCTAGCCAATTATCAAACCCAAGGGGGTCACGGAACCCCAAAATTTGCTAGTCCGTCAAAGATGTGGTCTAGGTACCCCTAAAGTGCTCCTGCATCTGAAGTCAGGGGGTTCCTTGGGCCTCAGTTCTTATCCTGTGGGGCTGTGCTAACCCCAGGGGCTCCCTGCAGAAGTGAATTGCAGACACCAGGTAGTGTCAGATGGGGTGGGGTGGTGGGGTCTCTGAACCCCAGAAATGGTTTATGACTGCATGCATTTTCTGGAGAGACAATCATTAAATGCTAAAAAGATTTCTAAATCTAAAAAGATTTCCCTAGTGGTCTGGGACCCCAAACGATCAAGAATCCTGAGTTTGGATGAAGAACCTGAGACCCTGGACAGGTAAGTCTGAACCGGAGGCCCAGCTTGTCTCTCGTCGCCGCACGCCCCTGGCAGGGCCTGCTACCTGTTTCCTTCCCCTGTCACCCCAGCTTCTCCCCAGCCTGAGCCCTCCCTGGGAGCCAGAGCAGCCCTGCGGGGGACTCAGCCCAGACTCCAACTGGGGCTGGTGCAGAGGGAACCAGGGGGCCCCAGCCGGCAGCGGGGTGACCCGCCCCTCTGGGCCAGGGAGGGAGGGGCCCTCGTGGGGTGCCCGAGGAGCAGCAGCGCCAGAACCTGGGGTCCACCTTACTGCGGGTCCTGCTGGGGGTCCTCCTCCGGGCTGGCGCTGCAGGAGGCAGTGGCAGTGGGCGTCTGGGTGGGCGTCTGAGTTGTGGTTGTTGAGGTGGTGGCTACACTGACACGTGCAGGTGTGGTTGACCTTGGCGCTGCAGAGACACAGATCAGTCTGGCTCCCCCACCCCACCCGACCCCCCGGCACACCTCTGAGTTGATGTCACAGGAAATGCTCACTTCTTAGGGGGCAGCGCCCCGGGCCCAAGCACCACCCTCCGGGGCCAAGGACTCCAGACAAGGCATCACCAAACCCACAGCTCCGATTCACCCTGCCAGGGGGTCAGGCCCTCTGAGAGCCCCTAGTCACCCCCACACCCCAGTCTCTTCCTCCTCTAGCCACAGCCACTGCTGCTGCCACACAGATCCGTCTACACTGTGGCTGACTCGCGTTGGCTGGAGGGCCCCTCCCTCAGCAGCTGCACCGCCTGGGCCCTGCCTCTCCGCCCAGCTCCCACCTGCTACCCAGCTCCCCGTTCTGGGGGGTGGGTGCCCAGTGGGCTCCTCCCGTCCTCAGGAACCCCGCATCTCACCTCCCCTTCACCTGACCAGCAACTCCCTCAGGACTGGCAGAGAGGCCAGCTCCTCCAGGAAGCCTTCCTGACACACACACACACACACACACACACACACACACACACACACACACACACACTTTGCTGGAGCCCCTGATCTGAGTCCTCCTCTGCTGTTGCAGCCTGAGCCTGCTCATTGCCCAGGGCTGGTACAGAGGGTGGGGGTGGGGTGGGGTTAGGACTCACCTGGGGACACGGACACTTCAACCGAAGTCGTGAGATCAAATCCGAATCTGTCAATCCCACACCAGTATGTGCCCGCATCAGCCTCCGTGAGGTTCTCCAAGGTCACGGTGAAGGTCAGGCTGGCTGGCTGGTCCCTGATGGACACGCGGCCGCTCCTCCCCTCTCTCTCTGCCCCGCTGGTCTCCACGATGTTTCCACATTGTGGCCACAATGAGCGTTTGCACCAATACTTGACATGGTCTGTGAATTTTTCCTCGTAGCCACACTGCACGCTCAGGGAGCCCCCCACGAAGCCCCTCACGCTGCCCGGGCCATCCAGACACCAGCAGCCTGGAAGACACACCAGCCCCCTCCTCCGTGGGTGGCCGGCCGGGGCCTGGGGACACCCCCAAAGTTTCCCATGTCCCTTCAGCTGCCCTCATGAACCAGACCGCACCTGGGGGTTCACCTGAGATTCTAATCACAGTAGCCCCTTCCTCCAGACCCCGCCCCTTCCTGCTGTCCATCCCCTTCACCCACCAGGGGCTCCTGCTTTCAAACCATAAAATCCAGCCCAGCACCCCGCTTCCCCCAAGGGGCACCCCAGCCCTGAGCAGCTCAGAAGTCGGCAGCAGGGTCACATTCAGTCTGCGCCCTCCTTGGGGGCGTGAGTGAGGCCACCAGCTCCCTAACAGTGTGCCCCCCCACTGAGTTCTCTGCCTCCCGGTTTGTGGGTGCTTCGGTATAGCCAGGGTCTCCCTCAGACCCCCAGCCCTGTAGGACTCCTTCTCGCAAATCTCATATTCTGTCTGTCATGCTTTGGGTTTTATCTGCTGTTTCCCCAGACAATTCCCACATTCTGCGCTGCAGAGCAAGGGGAGTGATGTGCAAAGCTGACGTCACCCCTCCCCCCACTGTGTGTACCTCCCTTTTAAATCTGTGATTGGCCCCAAAAGGGCGGCCTCCAGTTCAGGCCACCCAAAGCTGCTACAGTCCCTCTCCTGGGGCCTGTCTGGACCTCCTTTCCGGGCCTAGAGGGGCAGCTGCTCAGCAGAAAAGGGTCCCCCCTAAACCCTGCCCCACACGTGATGCTTATTGAGACGCTTGGTGACACCCAAGGGAATCAAGGGGAAAGGGCATTCGAGGAATCTGGCCTCATGTCCCAGTTCTAGGACATATGTGCTGTGTGCTGAGGCAAGTTGCTCAACCTCTCTGAGCTTCAGCTGTCTCATCTGTAAAGTGGTGATAACTGGTCGGCCCCACATGACATTGCAGTGTCTGATGAGATAATGCATGTAAATAATATGAAGTTGAAACACATGAAATTGCTGATATTCAACTGTTTTTGAGCATGAAAGCAAGAATTTCATAAGATTCCACCTAATCAAAATAGACAACCTTCTCTCTGGCCAAATTAGAAATGAAAAGAAAATATAACCACAGAAATAGAGAAAATCAAGAGTCAAGGTGGTACTTGGCAGAAATTCCCCACAGATATACCTGTAAATCTGGGTGAACATGTAATATTCTAGAAAAATACAAATCACTAAAATTCACAAGCTTCAAGTGCTGAATAAAGAAATGTGTATTCTGGGGGGGCCTCCCTGGTAGCACAAGGGGTTAAGTCTCAGCACTATGAAGCTATCTGAAGCCACTGCAGCACGAGTTCGATCCCCAGCCAGGGAGCTTCCCATATGGCACAGCAGACCTCTCCTGTCTCCCCGCTGCACCCCTCAGCAGTGCACTTCAGTAGGCCTGTCTGTTCTGCTCCCCACTCAGTCTCTGGTGAATCCTCTCACCCCCACCCCCATGCCTCTGGCCCACACCCCAGCTTGTATGCATAAATAAATAAATATTTTTAAAAATGTGTATTCTGGGCATTCTGCAGCCAAGAGGCTGCTCCTGCGTTGATCCCTCAGCTATCAATTATCATCTTCCCCTGCCCGGGCCTCAGTGGTCCCAGTACCCTGCCACTACACCCAGTAATCCCGTCTGCTTGCAGTTCTGACTTCGTTGCCCTCCCTCCCCCCTTCTTCACTCTTCTCTTAGCAGCAATGAAAACATGCCACCCTTTTGAGGACATCACACATCTGAAGTCTTGGGCGAGAAAAATGTCACCACTTCTCCCCAAACGCTCTGCACCTGTGACGATGTCCCTGGAACTCAGAGATGGGGAGAGAGGGGTTCCTTGGTGACTGGGCCAACAGCGCTTCTGCAGGACCCTCCCAATGCCTGACCATCACCACCCACCCCTCCCTGCTCACCAGCGACTGGGGGGCTGTAGGCGCCGCTGGGCTCCCTGCTCTGACCTCACCAGGATGTCCCTGCTGTTCCCAGGGTTGACTTAGGGACTTAGGGCCATAAAGTCTCACCCCATGAAACCCCAGAGAAAGCTGGGAGGGAACACGTGTGTACAGACCCAACCAGGAGGTCAGAAGGAGCAGGAAGCAGAGAGCAGTGGAACTGGTCCGTGCACTGGGAAGCTGACGTCTTACAGGAGAAGCAATAAAACAGGCGTGCCAGTGGGTGCACGAATCAAGCAAAAAAGGAGACACATGCACTATTAAAAGGAAAGTAACTAGGTTGATTTACAAGCCTGCCAAAAAATCTGTAAACTTGGATGAAACTGATGACTTTCTAGAAAATGTTAATTATCAGTATCGGCCCAGAATAGGTCTCTCTCTGCATGCAGTTGACAACAAGCTCACCCAAGAGCCTGTTTCCAGCGGATGCCAGGTGCGGTGCACGGGGGTCATCTCAGTGTGTGGGGTACACTGTTGTCACGGCAAATTTGCACGAGATTTATTAGCCAATCACACCTGAGATTTACTAGTCAGTCACACTCAATAAAGCTGGGGAAAATGAAGATAAAAATTCTTCCCCTTCCCCCAAAGGGAGCAAACCCAGACTGTTGGACAACTTAGCTCTGTCACCCCTTAAGCAATAATCAATTCCAATTTCACTTAAGCATTTGCAGAGCAGATAGGAACAGGGAAGCCTCCCTAGTCCTTCTCGTGAAGTCATCGTGATATACAGAGATTAAAATGTGGCCAATGAAAACAAAGTGAAAATAAAAACAAACAAATTTGTAAAAAGTGGCCAAATCTCCTCATGCAATTCACCGACTTAATAGCTCAGAGGAGAAAAGGACTCGTCTCTGCAGATGATGAAAGAGCGCCCAGTGCCTGACGTCATCATTTCACAAGGCACTCCACAAGCAGTCCCACCACAGCCGCCCATCTCCCTGGTGTACCCCTTCACACTGCACATCCGCCCCGGCAGGTGGGTGACCGCTGCCGCCTGGGTGTGGTTATCACCGTGGCGGATCGGCCATGGCGGACGAGAGGAGGAAGCGAGAGAAGCCCGTTTCTTCCAGCACCCCAGTCGCTGGTGAGCAGGGAGGGGTGGGGCGGCGCGGGTCAGGAATTGGGAGGGCCCCGCAGAAGCACTCACTTCTCTCACGACACTGCGAGCCCCACACACAGACAGGGCCGTGGAAGCTGAGAACCCCAGCAGGCCAGCTCCTGGAGCAGGAGGCCGAGGCCCAGACGCACACCCCAAAATTCAGTGCTTCCCAAAAGACAACTGGTTAGCCAGTTGCATCAGAGAAAACATGCAGTTTATAAGCAAAACAACCAGAAAGATCACAGACTTCCTAGGAACAGACCAACCAGAGCCGGGAGCTGTTAGAGAGCGCCCCAAGCCCTGCTGGGCGCGGAGGTGAATCTGGAGGTGGCCCTGCCCACCCACGCCTGCCCGTGGCCATCTCCCTTCCTTGGAGGCAGTAGCCCTCAGCCACGGCACCCCACGTCTCCCTGGCTGCACCCCCTATGTCCTGAGCCCATGGCCTGCTCCTGTCCAGCACACCCTGGACCCGGGGACCCCAGGGGGCCTCCCTTCAAAACAGCCCTCGGAGCACCAGCACCGTCCCAGCCGCCTTCTTCCGTCATTCATTCAAAGCCTCCGGCCCACCCTGTCGCCCACCTGGCGCGGCTCCTCTCAGGTCAAGTGGCCGCAGAGGGGGACGGGCCTTCCCCTCTTCCCCCTGGGGGGCGCAG
>PVIJ01021397.1:0-18589 GCA_004024925.1 Scalopus aquaticus | reverse complement strand
ACAATAAAAAAAAAAAATGGAAGAAAAAAAAAAAAAAGAAATACACTGCTGAGGGGAGCAGCGGGCAAAGCAGGAGAGGTCTGCCGCGCCATGTGGGATTCTCCCTGGCCCGGTGTCGAACTCACGTTGCCGCTGCTGACAGCTCCACAGTGCAGCGCTTAACCACTGCACCACCGGGGAGGCCCTGTACCATGTTTCTTGTTTTATTACAGAGCAACGGTGCCTTGTGAAGGAAATACGGCCATGAAGGAACATGGGGTAGCAGGGGTGAGAGGATTCACCAGAGACAGTCTGGAAAGTAGAAATGGCAGATTTATTGAATTACTGTAGAGGAGCAGGGGAGAGACCAGAGAGTGTTTGTCTGGCACTGGGAGGTGTTTGGGCTCTTTCCTGTACTCTGAGTTTGCAGGCTGTCTTTTAAGATTCAGGACACAGGTCTGTGCTAGCTGCTACTACTCAAGTGTTGGCCTTAATTAGTCCCTGGATTCCTTTGGAATTCACATCAGCCTAATGGCCTCAAGTGGGCTTTATGGCCCTGTTTCAGTAACAATCAGTGGGTTCTCTTATCTGCTTCTGGTGTTGGCTACTTCCTAGGACAACTTCTTCAGCTCCGTTTTGCTGCTTAAAACTTACTCTTGTCTGTAAGGCAAGGAAGAGACTGAGCTTTTAGCCCTATAGAAACTACAACAGTTGATGTTACTGATTTCTTCTTCTTTTGATGCACCGTAACTTCACACAGTCGTCACCCTCTTATTTTGGTGTGCTGTGTGAATTGCTGGTCATTCGCCATTTGACATCGGGACCCAGGGGCTCAGCGATAAGTGTTGCACTGCTCTTGCTTAGTAAACACCTTAACTCCCTTCTTGCAGTCTTTGCCTTATTCTATAGCAGGGCCCTGGAAGGTGACTTAAGCAGACAATGAGAGTAAAGAATATCATACTGCTAATATTATAAAGGAGCCCAAGGTTAAAAATAAGTTAGGCTGAGAACACTTCCTTTCCCACTCCTATCTTTTTTCTCCCAACTCCTGAACAAGACAAAAAAAGATTTTTCCAACCTCCACATAAATCTCTCAGGTAACTTTTTATGCTTTATTTGCTTCCCTTTTGCTTCTAAGCAAAGTGCAGTTTTCATGTGAAAATATGGAGTGTTGCAAAGAAATCTAGTGGCCTGCCTCCCCACAAGGAAGTATGCACCTTAGTCTGCATTCCTGTTTTCACAAGAAATATTTCTGTTACTGATGCCTGGGAGAATTTTAGAGTAAGGCTACCCTCATCCTTCACTTATTTGCTTAACAACTGTCAACTGGAAGGTATCTATTCTGGGAGAGGAGTGAACAGAGCAAAGTCCCTGTTTCTAATGGAGCTCAGCTTACATGCAGGAGACAGACCAAAAACCCTGTAAAGACATGTGCAGCACATTTGATAAAGATAATGCCTTTAAGAAAAGTAATTGGGGCCTCCCTGGTGGCGCAGCGGTTGAGCGCTGCGCTGTGGACCTGTCGGCAGCGCACAATGCGGGTTCGACGCCCAGCGGGGGAGAGTCCCACATGGTGCGGCAGACCTCTCCTGCCTCGCCCGCTGCTCCCCTCAGGAGTGTATTTCTGATCTGCCTGTTCTGCTCCCCGCTCTGTCTCTGGTGAACCCTCTCGCCGCCCCCCGCCTCTGGCCTGTACCCCAGCTTGAACAAAAAAAAAAAAAGGAAAAGTAATTGATGGTAATGAAAAGGGAATGGAGGCATGGTGTACTGCTGCTAGTGTTGGTTGTTAGTATTAATATTTTCAATAGGTGACCAGCAAAGGCACCAATATGGCTTCTGTGCAGAAACCTCGGGAATGGAGACTGATTCATGACCAAATCTATTGGAAAGATGCTCTTTGATGCAGAAGGTTTTTAGGTAGCTTTCTTTTCTGTATATACTTCCTAATTGATTTTGTTAGTGTGCAAACTGAGGGGCACCTTGGGAACCCCAAACCTTCAGGCTTTAAATGGGTTCTGTCATCCTCTGCATGAAGAAAAAGCATATCCTTTAAAAAAAGGATTTTAAAAAAAAAAGGTTTATTTTTAGTTATGCGTATAAGATAAGAACTGGGGTGTAGACCAGAGGTGCAAGGGGATGAAAGGATTCACCAGAGACAGAGTGGGGAGCAGAGCAGGTGGATCCACTGAAATACATCTGCTGCGCCGTGTGGGTTAATTCCCTGGCCGGGGATTGATCTCATGCTGCAGTGGCTGGTGATAGCTTGATAACACTGAGACTTTAACCCCTGTGCCCAAGAAAAGGCCTATCCTTAGTGTGAAAGAACTTTCGTAGGATTAGTGTGCATAAAGAAAAAAGAGAGAAAGGATATAGTTTCCCAAGGAAACATCCCGTTACCCATTCCCTCCCGGTAAATGTCCAGCCAAACAGGGTTAGCCCAAACAGGATTACCAAGGCCTGAAAATGCCACAAGTCTAAGGCAACGTCTACTGGGAACCATAGAACAGGGGCAGTAGGGACCAGGCAAGTCCAAACCAAGGTAATGGCTGCCATTGTCAGCCTCCACATGAGTCTCTCACCTATGTCTCTTTCAAGCGACCCTGCATGTCTTATCTCCACATGTCTCCTTCCATGTCCCTCAAGTCCCTGGTGCAAGTCCAAGGCTGAGAAGCAAGCGTGGCTGCTTCACGTGTCTCTCTGCTCCACATTCCTTCTCCTTTCTGCTCCCTCCAGTCTTCTCTCTCAATCCTTTCTAGCTTCCCCTCCCACCTCAGCTCCACCCCTCCTGAGGTGGCTTGGGGAACATGGAACCTCCCCTTTCTATGGGGATTATACTGTTACACTTTCATTCTGTCTCATGACTTTAACTGATTCCTAAGCCCTGATGATTCCAAATCTGTATCTCCGGCCCAGTTCTTTCCTCCTCCACCTTTGTATATCCAGCCGTCCATGTAGCCCCCCTCCATTTGATTATCTGATGGATGCCTCAGATTTAACATGTTTCTAACCAGACTCTTCCCCTCCTCCACCCAAACCTGCTCTTTCTGTAGCCTCTCCATCCCCCTGGAGTAAATGCCAACTCCACTCTTTCCATGCGTCAAGTTGAAAATCTTGATTTTATCTCCCTCTCCTAATTCTTGTATTCAAGCCATCACATAGATCATGAATGACTTATACAGGGGAAAACGGAAAAGGAAGAAACTTGGGGAGTTGGGGTGAAATAAATTGAAGTGAAAAAAAGAAAACAGCAGTGACTGTACCTGCAGAGCAGTATTGCTGAAATGAAGTGAAGGGGATGTGAGCCCTGGAACTCAGGTGGATGTGAAACCATAGTATATGTCAGATTCCTCTGAAGAACTGAAACTTCAGAGTGGTCCACTATGTCTGGTTGTGTCTTAACATCAAGAATTAGTTGACAGAACTAAGTCTGTCTCTCCCATTTGTCTTGATAGGGAATTTGTATATAAAGCATTTTCTACCCCCTGCCTTTGGAAAAACATTGAGAGACCTGGATGGGGAAGGCAGAAATGCAGAGTCATAATTTTGAAGTACTGTGAACATTTGAATCGGATTTTAGAAAATCTTTTCTTCTTTGTGGGCAATAAAGCAAAATACTTTGCTGAAACATAGATTATGATTATTTTCTAGGGGCAAGAGATAGTTAATGGTTAAGTGTCTTAACAAATTTAATTTGAATATTAACAATGAAAAGGAAGTAAGCAGTTACTGTTCTTCTATTTTAATTTGATATAAGTTTCCCAGTATTCAAATCCTTAGTACAGAAGGTTCTTGATGTTTTGTTGCGCTGAGTTCCTGGAAATCACAGGGAGATTTCCCTAAAGGAGATTGGAATGGTGTAAAATTGGGGATTGCATTTTCCACCTGAGGGGTCAGCATCAAAAAAGGATAGCTAGAACGAGAGTATAACATTAGGAGAGCTTCTGAGACTAGTAAAATTCTGTTTTTCTAACTATTTACAAGAGAAGGGCAAGTCCTCTTCTACTTACTCCATTGCAGACAGAAGATGAGTCTTTTATAACATTTTAAATGCTCTTTCCTCAGATTCCCTTACAGCCATATTTTAGTCTGCAGTATTGGGGGCCAAACTGTTACAGGGCGGTCCTGATATAAAATGGAGTGCCTGACTGTGGGTCAGGTGCTTAAAAGGCACTTGTAAGACTCAATTGCAGGCACACACAATAAAATTAATAAAGAGTTTATTTACAAAAGGAGGGGAAGTAAAAAACAACTCAAGGGAAAAAAAGAAAGAATAAATTGGTGAATGCGTCCTACCAGTTCTGCTGAGCTAGAATCCCAATGGCACATCAAAACCCCGCGAACAGCCAAGGGCCTCCAAATCGCATGTCTGGTTATATACTAAACATGGCTGTTTAACGCCACCCTCAGTTCCCAGCATCCTCCCTTCGGTGATGGCATTATGGTATTTGTAGTCTTAGGTGTCTTGGATCTCTCTGGTCTGAGGTGGAGCTGGGGTCCATAAAAACCTATCTGTGGAGTTTGTTCAGGCCATCCTTTCTCCCCCAACACCCTTACAGCCATACTTTAGTCTAAAGTATGCAAGTAACAAATGTGTTTGCTCTGAATTGAGTCAGATAGCTAACTCTGCAAATGGGTGGTTTTACCAATGGATGACAAAGCTGCATTTCCCATAAAGGAAGTTGTTCAAAACGAAAACAATTTCTTCTTGTGAAGTAGCTTGAACTTGGGCATTGGAATCCGACAGGCCTGAGTTGGAGGTTTTGCTATTCACAGGCTTTGTAACCCTGTGGAAATTTTGTTTGTGGACAGACTGAGGGCTACATCAGGACCCCCAAACTTACACTCTATAAAGGGATTCTGCCATCCACTGCATAAAGACAAAGCGCACTCGTGTGTAAGACCTTTAATGGAATGACTGCGCATAGACAGGGAAGAAGAGAAAGGATATAGTTTCCCAATAAAACGCTGAAAGTTAACCAGCCCCTGTGGGTAATGCCCAGCTAAACAGCGTTAGCCCAAAGTGGCCCCAAAGATGCCTGACCTTGCCACAAGGCTAAGGCACCTTTTGGCAGGGACCATAGGAAAAGGGCAAAAGGGTCCAGGCAAGTCTGGAATGAAAGAGCAAAAAAAAATCAAAGTACAAATCAAGATAAAGGTTGCCTTTGTCAGCCTCCCCATGGGTCTCTCACTCACGTGTCTTCTCTTTCAAGTGTCTGTGTGTTTTGACTCACTCCTTGTGTCTCTTCCATGCCCCGAGTCCCTGGTACACGTCCTAAACTAAGAGGCAAGCGCACCCTCCTTACATGTCTCTCTGCTCCGTGTGTCTTGCCTCCTGTGTCCCCCTAAGTCTTCTGTAGCTTTACCTGGCCATGCAGCTCTGCCTGTAGTTAAAAGGGGTGGGGAGCATGGTACCTCCCCCTTTTATGGAGCTATCTCTGTTATAATTATTTAATCTCTTTTTGCATATTTCTGCTTCTGTAGAACAAAGACAATACCAGCCTCATGGGTTTAGTATGAAAGTTCAATAGATAACATGTTTAATGCCTGACAATTAATAGGTACAATACTATTAAATGTTTGTCATTCTGCCTTTCCCATTTAACAAACAACACTTTCAAAGTTTGTATAAAGAATTATTTTTTAGTGAAGGCTCCAAACAACAAGGAATTCTTATTCTTCATGGTCAGTTCCCTGTCACACTAATCAAATTTGACTGTTAGCTCGATGGGAAATGTTAGTAGCTGTAATATATTGAGCTTTAATTTCTTATCTAGTACTTCAAATAGTGTTGCCACAGTGATCTCGTACATATTTCCCAACAATTCTGTGAGGTAGGATGCCTCTCTTTCCCCTCCATTTTAAAGATGAGGAAAGAGAATGATGAAGTAACCTACTCACGGTCACCCAGCTCACAATGGCAGAGCTAGGATTCAGACTCAGGAACTTGCAATGCAGTGCTGTGCCCTGAAAATATGCATCAATGCTTCAGTACTACACGAGTAGGGATGACTATTCTTGCCTTAAACACTGGGGACACATCTCCTCCCAAAAAGTAGAGACTGGCCATAGAAAATGTAACCAATTCCTTATGTGTTTTTTTTTTCTTTTTTCTGTAATAAAACCAGAGCTGTAGAATAAGTGGAGGTGCTATAGAATTTGAGGGAAAGTGAGTATGTGTAAATAATACATAAACTTGTCTTTTAAAATCATAAATCATTGGAGTAAGTCTATTTGATCTTTGCATATACCCTTTGCCTTCTCCTATTAAATTCTGTGAATTAAATGAAAGGTACAGAATATAAGATCAGCTTAGTTCTTATTACCATCTTTCTTCTCCCCTGGATATTTTCTTTCTTTAATCCATTTACGTGTTTTGTTTTTTTTCACCTGTTACCATGGTAAAGCTCATTCCATGATGTGAGAGACCTTAGTGCTGGAAAAGATTTTCTTAATGTTAAATCCAAAATTTTCACTTCTACATTTTATCTTAGTGTTACCAGGGCAACCCAAATAATTTCATTTTCTCTTTGAATTTGGTACCTCTAACCTTTTATACCCTCATGCTGACTCATTCATGTTGCCACAATGTTTTTTTTCTAGTTTAATTCCTGCAGCTACTTTCCTTAGATAAATGTTTTCTGCTATTCTTTCTGTAGTCATAATAGCTGATCGACTGCTGGTGTAGTGGTTAGTATTTGGGGGATTACAAATCCCACTGAGGATTAGACAAGATTATGGACCTTCTCAACAGAAAAAGAAAAAAAAGCCAGTTCAAAAAATAATGGATGAATCTACAAGGGTGAAGGCATAAATGTCTTTTCATAAACGGGGATGGGGAAACTGGACAGGCATAAGTCAAACAGTGAAACCCCACCACAATCTTACACCACACACAAATATCCACTAAAAATTGATTAATTACTGGAACATAAGACCTGAAACCAAAAAACCGCTCAAAGAAAACAGGGGTTAAGATCCTTGACATCATTTTAGAATGGAAGAGGAAGTGGAAGAGGGCCTAGCTTGTAAAAGATGGTCATTAAGTAGAAAGAATGAAAAGGCACTAAGTGCAGGTCCTGCATACAAAACTTTTTCAAAGACACTGCATCTACCCTGGAGAAACTTCGTGCTTCTGAGCCGGCTATCTCCAGGGATAACCTGTTCCTCTCTTAAGTCTCAGAAGCAAAAGACCAAGGGGGAACCAATATCCCAGGACTTTCTCGACCTCATTTACCCAAATCTCACTTATTTTTCCCAAGAACCCCAACACAATCCTGCTTTTACTAAAGGACCTTGGATACAAATGAATGAAGTTTTTCTGTGAGGTTTTATTTGTTGAGTGCACATTTATTTTTATAGAGACAATTTATTTTCTATCTGAATAGCTGTTTTTAGGTTGCTAAAGCACTGATCTGTGTTGTTTTGAACATGGGTCATCTGAAAATAGGATCAAACATTACAGAACCAATTAAAACAAACAAATTCCCACAGTTGTTCCGTGAACCTTGTCTTTTCCCTTGGCCCAAAGCCATCCAGATCATCCACTCATTCCTAAACCCCACTTGACTTCAGAATTTCCAAAGATGTCTCAGCTTTGAAAATTTTAACTTTTACAGGGTCTTTTTTTTGTTCTTTTTTCTACTAAATCTGTTTCAAATAATTCCTATGGCTTTTCTATACAATTTTTCATTATTTGTGATTACTATTTAATACTTCCCAATTTAAAAGCTGTTGGATGAGTTTTGCTTCTTCTGGCTCCCCCAGTCTATGTTTTTGATCCTTTTGATGAAGTTACTGAACAAAACCACTTCTGAAATCAATTGTAGATAATGAGATGTCACCGAGCACAATGATAAATTGCTGTGATTCACTGTCTTGTTTTTCAGGTCTTTCAACCATTTTTTAAAATATTCTTGGCAGGACTCTTGATTTCATCAAGATCATTTTCTCAGGAGGACCTCATCTGGCCCAAGTCAGCTTTCTTACTAATAATAGCAACTGCGAGTAAACAGTTTTCCTATTGCTATACATTCTGTCTCTGAAGTTGACAGTGCTTTCTTTGGGTCTTGATCGAGGTTAATGATGGTCTATAACTTTTCCCTTCTGTTTTCTTTTTGCTGACAAAGTATTCCAGTTAGTGCCTGAGCTCTCACACTTAGACTGATCTTGCAACTTTATTTTTGGTTATTTACTCGATGACTACATGCTGAGCACCTATTAGGTACTGAACATTTTAGGTATTGGGGAACAATGGAGACCAACATCAGCCCAAATGAATGGAAAGTGGTGTCTGTGCCTGCGGGGCCGCCAGGGAGGCCCTCGGTGCTGTGAGAGCATGCAGGGCTGGGTTGGACCCAGTCCGAGAGATGGGGAATGGTGTCCCTGAACTAGTGGTGCAGGGCTAAGGGCTGCAGATGTGTAGGAGCCTGCAAGGCAAGAGGAGACTGAGAAAACATTCCCAATAAAGATAAACACCATAAGGCCCTGCTGCTCTTGGTTGCATCTTCTTTGTGGTGACATTTCAAGGACCACACAGAACACTTGGCCTTCACAATCATGCAATGTGTGCCTACTAGTTTCACTTTCATAGTTAGGGGAGGGAGCGTTGTTTGACTTTGTCTTTCAAGAACATATCACTCTTAGAAACATATATTTTAATGAGCTAATTCGTGTTTTTCAAGCATTTCTTTTTGATTTTTGGCACAGCCTAGATCTGGGAGGCAAGTTACTTCTGACTATGTATCCTCCCTGAACCTTCTTATAAAGAAATCTTTATGCCCCTCCCCAGCTGCAAGGGTATGAATATTGAATATCGTTGTGTTAGATTTTATTTAGCTTTGCTGTGAAAAAGAAAGATTTGGTAGAGGGACTCTGACTTGAAAAAGATGGTCATTGAATCAATGTTAAATTTAGAGTCAAACCCAAAGTTTTTTTTCCGTAGGCACAAAGCCTTGCATTAAATAATTATTGGCTGGATGGTCAAAAGCCTAGTAGACTAAGGTTTTGGTGCATTCATGTCAATTAAAGTTTCACATTCCAAGTATGGTAGTTGTTGATTTTTTTCCTACAGTTGTTTCTTTTTTCTTGGAGGCTGGAAGACATGAACTTCTTCCTTCCACTTTGGATGTACTGAGCACAACCAACAGGAAAGATGAACCAAGAGCTGATTTCTTAAGAACAATCTCCATGAAAAGCTCTTAGATAATTATTCAGCCCTTAATGTTTTTTGCTATTATCAAACCTTCTGTGGCCCTTGCTCTTCAAAGGGTATTTTCTAATGGTAGATTCCTGTAAAGATGAGTTAAATGAAAAGGACAGTACAAATACTCATACTATATATAATCTGTGAGTCTTTTAGTGGCTCACTTTAAACACCATTATCTTATTTCCTGAACAGTGTTACTTTGTTCCTGAGTTGTTGTTACTGTTGCATTTAACATAGCTGGAAATTTTACATTTTACTCCATTGGGGAAAAAAACGGATTTAGTGGGAAAGTTTTTGATAACAAGCAACTTTAGTTTCCCTGTCACACTTTGAGTTGACTCTTTTTGTCAGTAGCAGTCTAGCATCTCTCTGAAAATGCATTAGTGAAACACACCAGAGTTCCTTTGGAACAGAAAAGGCAACTTTTCAGCTCAACAGCTATTGAACATTTTAGGTCCCAGAGCTGGCAATATAAACCACAAGGCACCCTGCCTTCTCACACTATTCTAAACTCAGAAGTTAAAAAATGAACAAGAAACTTTAGTTTTGATGTTCTGGAGGGTGAGGCCTCCCTGCTTTCTCCACTTTCCTGTGCTACCCCTTAGTCTAAACAAAACAGCCTCCCAGGTAGGAGCTCAGCCAGCAGTTGTTCTGTCAGTTTACTGACCATGCTGTATGTTCGTGGTGTTTCTGCTGCTTAGAATTAATGTGCTTTCTTTGCTTGGGGAGAAAGCTAAACCTCATTGTTTTTTATTCATTGAAGGAAGAGATAAATAGTGCTCAAAACAATCATTGCAAATTTACTCACTTGATTCCTAGATGTAGTTTTTGGATAGTAAAATAATAGGATGAACTGAAACTTTGTCTAAATCACAGTTAAATGGTATTGAAAGTTTGAGAGGACTTTTCAAGGGTTTGGTATCCTATTTTGAGACAGGGAGGAGGGGGAGGGGTAATGTATATATTCTACTTCCTGGAAGACTATTCCTGGTTTAGAGGTGATAGAAATGGAATGGAATGAAGAGGTAGCCAAGAAAACCAGTGGGTTGCAGAGACCTGAAGCCATTTATCAGAAAGACTTTCGGTGTATCTAGAATAACAGGGACGCATGACTGAATGAGTAATAATTTGATGACCATCTTTTATGGTTAGTTTTTAAAAAACTGTTAAATCAAAATTTAGCCCCATATTTGAAGTTAATTTTACTTAATATGTACAGAATAAACATTAAATCGTATTAATGTCATATAGATGTAACTGAAACCCTTTGACAAAAAAATCCCAAATAAATCAAAGCCTTCGTTTATGCTCTCACTGAGATTTGTAAATGCAGTCTTTCAAACCATTATATTATGCACAAGACTTTTATGTTTGGATCTGCTTTTTGTCATTTGCTTCTTAATAGGGTAATGTTCTGACAAGGGACATTGCTTTGTCAGAAAATTTGGCCACTGGATCCAAGCTGAGGCATAAGAAGTCATCATCGATCTACATGGCTTCTTTAGCACTAGTGATAGAACGTTGTGCATTAAATTTCCATGATCCTTAACTTTGAAATTATAAATTATTCCTGACGTTTTTCTCTTCCCACTCTCTTCAGTCGTGATGGTTCTTTGAATTAGCATTATTTACAATGTGAAGCTATGTGATAATAGTCACTCTTACTGCAATGTAAAACTTGATAACAGAGACTAATAACATAATAGAATAGTTGGTTTTAACTATGAAATGCTCAATTGGATATGTGTATCTGTGGGAGTGCATGCATTTGTTTAGTCCTATTTCAATTTAACAGGTATTTATTGAGGGTCTCTTCTAAAGCTTTGCATTATTTTCTACAAGATTCACAGGTAAACAATATATAAGCCCTGTCCAGAATGAAGTAAAATAATGAACTTCTTCAAATGCCCCATTGACAGAGGAAATAATAACCAATCACATTTACATAGTGGATCAGTTACAAGTCATGCTTTTATAGAATTCTCATAGTACACATTCTCCCATGAGTATACATATAGGTGAAGGCTGGTACCTAGTCTATTTTGTTTATTTCCACCCCCAGCACCTAACAGTGTCTGACATATTTTACATTCTTGTAATTCTTTTATAACAAGTGCATGATTAGATTAAAGTAATCTATGTTTGTGAGAGAGATAAGTCAGCTACTGGTAATAATGCAAAACAAATCTTTGTGGATTCCAATAATACTTAAGGCGTAATAAGAATAGATATGGGGATGATCATGTAAAACAATGTAAGACCTAAAGAATAGTGATCAAAAGATTTTTCTTTAAATATGTGAAAGGTATAATGAGACAGAGGTATAATATCTTCTTTGGTTAAGAGAAAACTAGAATTACTAAATGGGAGTAATTTTTGCTCCCTACTACCACACTCCTAGAAAAACAGGATTCAATTCTGTTGATCTGAAACAATTGTTCTGAAACAACTTCAATTCTGTTAATTCAATTTGAATATTATTCAAATGTTTGAAATAACATTGATACATTTAATGGCTGGGCTATTAATTTAAAAGATGACATCCTGGAAATATCGAAGGAGATGTTACTATGGAAGTATCTGTTCAATACCAAGTTCAGCCTGCCTCTTACAATTTTTTCTGAGTCCATAGCGCTAGTTTTATGGGACTGTAAGTTCACTATAGCTTAAGAATCATTTAAGTATATTAATGATAGTTTATCTTTTAATTTATAATGTCAAATAGGTCTGGACATGAAAAGAGAATTTTAATGCCTGTGTAGGATAAATTCTATTTAAACTATTAGTTTCTTGGTGTATTTTAGATTCTTACATTTGAATCAGCATGGTGTAGCATTAACCAAGAGTTGTAGAATAAAGGGTTAGATTTGGGTCAAAGTCATGACTCACCATTAGCCTTGTTCCTTGTGCATGTCAACTAATCTTGGCTTGTTTTTCATTTGTAAAATGAGTTATGAACTGAATGATTTCTGCAGTACTTTTCTGGTCTGCAAATATTATTATAACCCACATGTGATTTGCTTTTAATTAAATATAGTTCTATAGAACAGTGTAATTATTGGCTTCCTTTTTGTAGAAATATTTTGTCATGTATACTACAACTAAAATAATCTAGAGTCATGCTTTCCCAAGAGAAAAGACATCATTTTATGTAATTACAAATTTTGGCTTTCTCTCATACTTTTTATTTCCATCTTTGCACTGCTAGAGGAAAATCAGTTTGTTTTATAATTGTTTTGAGCATATTCTGATAACTTTATTTTGATTTATGGAGGCTTTAGGTAGAACTCAGCAGGACCCAGAAGTAAATCATATTTCTGTGCTCCTCCTGTTGTACACTCCTTCTCCATACTAGCTTCAGCTGCCAGCCCTGCACCCTGGAATCTTCCTCCTGTGGTACTACTCAGACACATGCTTTGTTTTAACAATTGTTATTTCTAAAACTAAAGGCAGTTATACCCCCTTTCTCCATTAAAATTACTGCATATTCTCTAGTTTATTCAGATAGTATCGAGTGCCTAAGTTATGTCACCCATTATTTTCTTGCTAGTTGGGATTCATCAGGCAATACATTAAAGAACATAATGAATGAGTGTTTTTTTGACAGACTGAATGTGGGATATAAGAGACTATGAAGAGTTGAGGATGACTCTAAGATTTTTGGAGTAAGCAACTGGAAAGTTGAAGTTGCCATCAACCAAGATAGGAAAGCTGCAAGGAGAGCAGGACTTCGTTGGGGGTGGGGGTTGTGTGAATAAAGGAAGAGAACTGGATTTGGTTTGGAACATACTGAGTCCTGTGTGTCAAGTGGATATTCAAATGGAGATGTCAAGTAGGTAGTGGGTCCATGAGAGTGGATGCAGATAAGAGTTGGTGTTTAGGTGCTATTTAAAGCATATGACTATATGTGCTCATGATAGAGTGAATGAGTTAGAACAGAGGATTAAAGACTAAGCCTTGAACACCACGAAATCTGCGGCCAGGGCCAACCTGGTGGCCTAGGGGTTAAGTCTCAGTGCTATCACCACTACAGCCTGAGTTTGAGAGGCAGCCCTCTCCTGCCTCACCTGCTGCTCCCCTCAGCAGTGTATTTCAGTCCATCTGCCTGTTCTACTCTCCACTTTGTCGCTGGTGAATCCTCTCAGCCCCTGCACCTCTGGCCTATACCCTAGTTCTTCTACCAAAAAGAATATATCTGGGGCCAAAGAGAAAACCAGCAAAGAAGTTGAAAAAGAAACAGCAAAGGAAGCAGGAGGAAAGCCTAAATGCTGTGGCATCCTGAAAGCCACAGATGAAGTATGGTGGAAGATTGTGGTTATTTTGGTGGTGGGAATGGTATTGTATATACATCAGAAAATGGATAAACCTGTCCATAACAAATCATATAGAATGTTGTGAACTGTTGTTACCTCAAAACAATACAATTTTTAAAAATCAAATCATGAAAATGCTATTGATGGAGCAAATAAAGTGGTGGCTAAAATTGATCATTCAACTTAATGATGTGGGTGAATAATATATGTGGATTTCTGCACAAGGAAAGAAATTATCAGTAATGTGAAAAGACACCACACTGAATGCGAGAAAATATTTGCATGTCATTCATCAGAGCAAGTATTAACATCCAAGATCTATAAACAACTCAGCAAGAAGGGCAGAAGAGCTAACTAGACATTTCTCCAAAGCAGACATACCGAAGGCCAACAGACACATGAAAAGTGCTCATCCTCACTAATTATCAGGGACATGCAAATCAAAACCACAAGAGAGCACCTCAAACTATGAGAATGGCCCATATTAAACAGACCAGAAACAGCAAATGTTGGTGAGGGTATAGAGAAAAAGAAACCCTCCTTCATTGTTGGTAAGAATATGGACTGATCCAACCTCTGTGGGAAAAAGTATGGAGTTTCTCTACATATATTACAAATAGATTGCCAAATGATACAGCAATTCCATTCCTAGATATCTACCCAAAGAATTAAAAAACACTCTTCCTTCGGGATATAGCCACTCCTGTGTTCGTTGTAGCACTGTTTACAATGCCAAGTTATAGAAACAACACAAGTGCCCAGTGACTAATGAGTGGTATATATACGTGATAGAATACTATTCAATTATCTTAAAATATGAATTTTTGCCATTTGCAGCAACATGCATGAAACTGGAGGGTATTATGCTAAATGAACTCTAAGTCAGAAGAAGAAAGATAAATACTGGTTGATTTTACTCAGATGTAATATAAGAAACAAAGTAAAGGAACAGAAAAGAACTACAGAGCAGACGAACTACAAGGCAGACCCTAGAATTCTGACTATAGAACTGAGGGTACCAGAGGGGGAGGGACAGGGCGGAAAGCAAGGGGGAAAGGGACCAAATGAATGTGTTGGAGGAGGGTTATTGGTGCTTTGGTGGTGAGGGTGGCGAGAAGAGGTATGGACCTCAGCCCATAAATACATCCAGTTTTGTAAACCAGTGTTACCCCGATAAAATAAATGAACATTTAAAGCAACAACCCCAAGATGGTAAGATAAAGAACAAAAATATATCAAAGGATGGACTCCACTCATTATGGCATTTTCATGTCCTGCTTAGGGCTGGAGAGGGCCCAGGAAATGTGTGAGCTGCCCTGGCCATGTTTCCCTGTGGTACAGGGGACACTGAGGGAGCCCTCTGAGTAGAGAACTGTCCGCAGAGGTGCTTGCTGTTTCCCTGGGCGGCTCCCTATTTCCTCGAATGATGGTTTTACCCAATGGTCTCTTAAAACACTGCAGTGTGGCAATAGCTCCTGACAGATTCAGCGCACTGGTACTGACGGGCTGAAGCAGCATTTCAAATTTGGCTAATGACGCGATGCATGAAGATAAATTAATTCACCGGTAACCTTTCCTTTCTCAGAAACATGATTCCTGTGACAGAATTCCGGCAGTTCTCCGAGCAGCAGCCGGCATTCCGGGTGCTGAAACCATGGTGGGACGTGTTCACAGACTACCTTTCCGTGGCCATGCTGATGATCGGGGTGTTCGGGTGCACCCTACAGGTAGGTGCCCTGGCTCGGGTCAGAGTGGGGGTCAGAGCAAGGCTGCTGAACCCTTTTAAAAGAACTGGGTGTGTCATTTTGAGCCATGTAAATGTGAGTCGCTCTTCTCTACTGTTTGCGGTGTTTGTAAGCATGGCATGAAGTTCAAACGCTCATTTACTTAACTTCCCTAATAAGGTAAATATGGTATTTGTAAGACTTCGCTGCGCCCCAACTGCAGTTTACTGTGGTTAAGTAATATTTGGTGTCATTAACACCAGAGTCCCTTATCTTTCAAAGTTGGCTTTAGAGTAAAATGTATCATCTGTATCCACAGTGCCATTTATATT
Source organism: Scalopus aquaticus (assembly GCA_004024925.1). Lineage (NCBI taxonomy): Eukaryota > Metazoa > Chordata > Mammalia > Eulipotyphla > Talpidae > Scalopus > Scalopus aquaticus. Next base: position 3,036 of record PVIJ01021397.1, on the reverse strand, counting down.
GTAAAAATGGAACTTTTTTCTCTTCTTCACCAGTTATACTTACCCCCGATAACTTTTTTTGGTAAGGATTAACATTTTGATGAGATATTATTTTTTATTCAATGATTAGTTCTGAAATTAAATGTAACCCAATCAGAATTTATTCTACATAGAAGCTGTGTATTCTTATATTGAATCCAGGTATCTTTTCATACCTACCACATGCCAGGCCCTATACTTTGAGGGCATAGTTACCTATAAGTAGTTTGTTTCTAAGGGAAAAACTAAATAAAGCAGCATTCAGAAATGTTTGTGTTATGCTGGGGTAGAGACTTAGTGAGGACAGAAGGGGTATTCAGCTTGGGAACAAGAGAAAAGTTGATAGTTGAATTAAAAGTTGGAGAACCAGGTGAATCAGGGAGAAGGAATTGGAGCTGGAAGAAAGTGCCAGAAAGAGGAAAGAAGACGCAAAGCCACAGAAGTGAGAAAGAACAGGTCATCTCTGGGGAGCCATCAGCAGGACTGACGCTCCCTGGGTATCATCAGCGTGAGCGTTGAAGTCAGGACGAGACAGTGAATGAGATGGGGGCAGGAATGATATTTGAGAGTAAATCAGGAGCAGGAGGCACCTCTGAAGAAGACTGAGGAGGGTCAACCATAAGGACAGGGGGGACCAGAAGGGACATCTCAGAAGCCAGGGGAGGTGTGGTCATGTCGGCAGATGGTGCAACTAACTCACGGATGACAGAGAAAAGCAGCAACTAGTCCTTAGAAATCAAATTCCCAGGGCCTCCCTGGGGGCGCAAGGGGTTAAATCTTGGCCTATAAAGTTATCAGCAGCCACTGCAGCACGAGTTCCATCCCCCAGCCAGGGAGCTTCCCACATGGCACAGCAGACCTCTCCTGTCTCACCTGCTGCTCCCCTCAGCAGTGTACTTCAGTCAGTCTGCCTGTTCTGCTCCCCACTCTGTCTCTGGTGAATCCTCTCACTGCCCCCCACCCCTCTGCCCTGCACTCCAGCTCTTGTATGCGTAAATAAATAAACCTTAGGAAGGAAGAAAGGGAGGGAGGGAGGGAGAGAAGGAAGGAATAAAGGAAGGAAATTTCCAGTGGTTGGGAAAGTGAGTGGAAGTTACAGGAAAGGCTGTGGGTTTGATGCATCTTTCAAGTAGATCAGCTGAGAGGAGGGGGAGCTAGGAAGAGACAGAAATAGCTAGAAGTGGTGCAGGTTAAGATTAAGCCTTTTTGAAGCAGGTTTTAATAATCGTTACCGCATAGTGCCTCCGGTGTGTCAGGAACTTTTCTGAACACTTTATACAAGTTTTAATCCATGTCATCCTTGAGGTAACCCATGAGTGGCAGAGCCCTGATTGAAACCCCAGCAGTTTGACTCCAAAGTCCCTCTCTTTCATTTACAGGGTAAAAAGGTTTTGCCTGTCCCTCCCCCGAAAAGGTTGCCAATGAAAAAGCAGAGTTTGAGAGAGGAGCATAAGTTCATTCTTAAATAAAGAGTTGTTGAGCAACCAGCTGTTACCAGACACTTTCAGGTGACAAGTATTATCAATACCAGGGAAATTGATAGCCCAGTCCCGGAAGCCTTTGCTATTTGGGAAAAAACAAACAAACAAGCCAAATCAATTATATATGTTAGAAGGTAGTGAAGTGGTAGAAAAGAAAGTCTGTGAGGATGTTAGAAGGTTCTAGCAACTGAGATGAAGAGTTTTCAGCATTTCAAATGGAAAAGCTTTACTGGAAAGGTGGCTTTGGACAAAGGAATTGAAGGAGGTGCAGGAACAGGCCATATAAATGTTCCACTAGGAAGCTTCCAGACACAGGGAACAGCAAGAGCAAGAGACATGTGGACAGAGTGTTACCAGAATCCTTCTTCTCTGCAGGAGACTCTGACTTCTCAACTTTGTCACTCAGTGTCCCTGGAGACCTGAGACACGGTGCTAACCGTGTCAACTAGCAGCACCGAGTATGGTGCAAGTGACTGCTGACTGCTCACTGCGTCTGGGCTGGGGGGACTAGAAATGCCTGCAGGAAGCCCTGCTGTGGACTTCCAGGACTGGGTGACATTTGTAGCTCGGCATGTCCCTGAGGCGTGGGAGATATATCTCTGAGTTACGGAGACAGTGACACCTGTGGAGCATAATAAGCGTTTTTAGTCAGGGTGACTCCAGAACCTAGCTATGGGGGATCGCTTTGCTTTGCAGCTGAGGTGATACAGGGAGGAGAGGCTCAGGGACTGACTCCTGGCAGCAGTGAGGACCATCCCCCTGAGGGGCTTGCTGCCTTGCTGACGAGCTGTGACTCCAGTCTTCTAGCTAAGAGACTCCAGTGCCCAGTGAGGTTTAGGATATCTTCTGTGTGTCTGAATGTTGAGCTGAACCTAGAAAGGTGATGTTACAGGTTGGAAGAAGGGGTATCCTGGCATGTTGAAGGAAAAGCCAGGAGGCCAGTGTGCTGTAGCAGATTGGATGAGAGGAGTGTTGATGAATGAGGCCCAAAGAGCAACAGATGCCAGGTCACATGGGCCTATAGACCACTGTAAAGAGAGAGAGATGGGACATGTTTGAAGGATTATAAGGATTGTCATTACATGACTGATATTTTAACAAGACACTAGATACTGAGAATATAGTGTAGGGACAAGGATGGAAGAAGGGGATTTTTAAAAATTTTTATTGTTATTTATGTCTTTTACATTTTGTATTCCCCTTGGGCAGCCCACCACCAATTCACCCGTGATCCATCTCCATGGTCCCCTGTATTCTCCTCTCTTCCATTTTGTGCCCTTATCCTCCCCTTCCCCACCCCCCCACCCCCACCGCTGAGTGTCTCTCTCCCACCAGGCCTCCCTATAGTCCTGTTATAAGTGAAACCATTCGATATTTTTCTTTTTCTTTCTGGCTTATTTCACTGAGTATGATTCCCTCTAATTCCATCCATGTCGCTGCAAATTGCATGTGTTTATCTTCTTTCCATGCTGAATAGTATTCCGTTGTGTATATGTACCACATCTTCTGGATCCAATCATCTATTTTTGGACATCTG
>PVIJ01021396.1:0-18595 GCA_004024925.1 Scalopus aquaticus | reverse complement strand
CCTCCGCGCACCCACTGTGTGCCTACCCCCGCGCACCCACTGTGTGCCTGCCCCCCCACGTGTGCCTGCTCCCCACGTGTGCCTGCCCCCCCCACGTGTGCCTGCCCCTGCGCACCCACTGTGTGCCTGCCCCACACTGGGGAGCGCACACCCAAAGTGAAAACCAGCCCCGGGCCTGTCCTGGGAGGTGCCCGCGCCCTGCCCAGTCCTCCTTCCTGCCCGAGGCTCTGCAGAAGCCGTGCCCTCCAGGGCTCTTGGTGTTTGCTGATCCGTGACCCTAAACAAAGACCAATAAAAAAGTCTAAATTGAAGTGAATTTAATCTCAGAAGTGAACAAAGAACTCAGAGACCTGTGGAAGAGCTCAGCGTTTATGCTCCAGGAGGAGGGAAGAGGGAGAGGAGGAAGAAAGATCCAGAAAAAAGACAACGCTCGAGAAGCGGCCAAAGCGGGAGATCAGAGCCCCCAAAGTCTGCCTCCGTCAAAACTCCCACGTCATGCAGACCCCGGAGGTGGCAGCGGGCCTGGGGGCAGCGGCCACTGGCCAGGGCTGGACGGCCCGCAGGCCCGTTAGCAGCTTCGAGGGATGAGGCAGACGCCTGAAAACAGAGGGAGATAAAAAACGCTCCAAAGAGAAACGGGAGATTCCAACAGAAGACGTAAAGAAGATGGCAAGAAAGGCAAGTTCCCAATTTTGGAACTGAAAAATTCAGCCACTGAAGTAAAACCTCAGTGGGCCCACGGGCCAGGGAAAGGGGAAAGGAGGGACAGAGGAAGGATGAGTGAACTGACAGCCAACAACCAAACCACCACCGGAATCAGCCGGAAAACGGGCCGTGAAGAGCCGGGGCGGGGCCAGCCCTGGGAAGGCCAGCCGGGAACCCACAAACAGGCAGGCAGAAGTAAGGAGTGCCTGAAAACCCCCAAATTTGGCAAAGATCCTCAAAAAAACTCTTCAGCAGGATAAACCCAAAGAAATCACATAAAACCCAGCACAGTCAAACCTCTGAAAACTAAAGACAAATGAAGTGACCTTTAGGCCCCGGGGAAGGTCACCGGCCTCACAGCAGGTCCAGCACCAGAAAGCAGAGGCCAGAGGAGGCAGCCGCCATGTCCCAAGCGCCTCGGCCTGGAGACCCGCGTCCTGCGAGCACCTTCAGAATTGAGGGGGAAAATCAAGATGCTCTCGTTTGAAGAAAATTAAGAAATCTTGTCACCAGCACAGATGTCTGAGTAATGATTAAAGGGATTCCCCAGAAAGAAAGGAAATGAATAAAGGAGACTCGCGCGCCTGGGAGGACGAAAGAGCCTGGCAAAGAAAAACATGGGCAAGAACAACAGGCCTCCCAATTAAGAAACACAAACTTTAAAATAAAAATCACATCAGGCTGAATGAAAATAAAAATAAAGCACGTCAAAATTTGAGGGTACAGGGCCTCCCTGGGGGCGCAGGGGTCAGTCTCAGCGCTGTGAAGCTGTCGGCAGCCGCTGCAGCGCGAGTCTGATCCCTGGCCAGGGAGCTTCCCGCAGGGCGCAGCAGACCTCTCCTGTCTCCCCGCTGCCCCCTCAGCAGTTTGTCTCAGGGGAGCCGCCTGCTCTGCTCCCCACTCTGTCTCTGGGGAGTTCTCTCACCCCCTGCACCTCTGGCCTGCACCCCAGCTTGTGTGCATAAATAAATAAATCTTAAAAAAAACTGAGGGTACAACTAAAGCAGCACTGACAGGAAATATATTGAACGAAACACACCCATTAGCAGAGAAAAAATGTCTCAGTCATCTAAACTCCCACATCCAGAACCTAGACAAGGAAGAGGAAAATACTCAAAACAGAAGAAATGATACATTTAAGAGGAAAAAGTCATTGAGATTGAAAAGAGAAAATCAAGGAAAAAAAATGCTAGTCCGAAAAGATCGCTCACGCAGAGACCTCTAGCAAGACTGACAGAGAGAGAAGACTCGTGTCACTGCACCAGCAAGGACAGGCTCTCGTCACCTGCAGGTGTCAGGTGACCCCGCGGAGCCGCCGAGAGGATGGGGAATACGGCCGCCAGCAGGGACGGCGGCCGGGGATGGCAAGCTCAAGAATCACCCCACAGGTGCCAGATAATTTGAACAGTTTTCTAACTTAAGGAAACTGAATTTATGATTTTAAAACTGCCATAAAAGAAATCTCTGGGCCAAGAATATTTCACAAAATTCTACCAAATATTTAAAGAATTAATACCAATTCTACACACTCTTATGGAAAATAGGAGAAAACAGTTTCCAGTTCATTTACGAAGCTCACATGTACAAGACACAGACCGACATTTCTTATAATGTAGATGCAGAATTTTTAACAAAAACATTATTATGTAGAAATCAAAGGTATATACAAAGAGTCATTTTCTATGAAAGTGGGAATGCAAGGTTGGTTCAATATTTGAAAACCATTCCACGGAATCACATTACAGGTAACGGTATTAACAGACCAAAGATGAAAAACCACAAACTCATCAATTTAGTAGGAAAACAAACAATTGATGAGAATCAACACCCATTCAAAATGAGACAACTACCACAATTAATACATCAGTTCGCAGGGTTGCAGGGTACAAGCATAGTATTAAAACACCGACTGTGTGTTTACCATGAGTAGAAACGCACATACGTGTGGTCAAACGCGGGGGGTAACGCAGCGAAGACGGGGATGTCTCTTCAACAAGAGGGACTACAACGACCAGCTAGTCACACGAGAAATCCACGTCGACCCCTAACTCGTACTACATGTAAAAATGAACTCAAAATGGAGCACAGCCCCAAATGTACATAAAACCTGCAGAACTGGGAGAAAAATCCTGCAACTTTGGAGTAAGCGGGGATGTCTTAGGACCCTAAAAGAAAGGAGCTGGGTAAGTCTCACTTAACACAAATTTAAATCTTTTGGTTTGGGAAAGACACAATTAGGCAGAGGAAAGGGGGTGGCTCAAAGGGGAAACTTAGCTTTTCCCACCTGTGCTGTAAAAGGCACAAGTTGGCAAGCGCATCGGTTCCAACAGCAGAGCCAGGGACAAGCAGCCGCGGGCTGCGCTCTCCCCGGCCCCTCCCCTCTCCCGCTGCTGGTCCTGGACGCCCCGGGAGTCCAGCCTCGGCCTGGAAGCCGCCCAGATGCTTCTGCCCAGCCCATTTCGACATCTCAGAGCTCGAGATAAGAGGGCGGAAGAGCGCGTGGAGGAGGAGGAGGCGTGCTGGCAAGACTGGACGACAGCCCAGAGCCCCGGGGCGGGCCGCAGGCAGCGCATCACACCCCGCAGCCTGACCATCGGCCCCCAGCCCGGCTCGTCCGCAGAGCACCCTGGGCTTGTGCCAGGCAAGTCCAGGAGAGGAGCTTAAAACTGCGCATCCGATCGCGCTGCGGAACCGGCTGCCCGGCCCATCCTGCGGCGCCCCAGCCCGAGGGGGGGCCACGCGCGCTTGGCGTGGAGGGACCGCGTGGGAGCAGGGGCCTCCCGGGGGCCCACAGAATCCTGCTGGCCGCAGCCAGGAGTACCCTGTCGACCGCTCCCCAGAGCTCCAGAAGCTCTACTCAGGCAGCTAGAACAAACACAGATAAGAGGGGAGAAGGGGCAGGGGAGGGGACGGGAGGGGGAAGGGCCACCATTATCCACGCCCCACGACTAGGGGCGCCTGTACAGCGGCCTCCCATACTCTTGAGCTGGTCCTCTGCCTGCCCCACCCCTGCGGTAAGGGGCGGGGCCCTGAGGCTGACCGACTTCTGGGCTGGAGAAACCGAACACCCTCTGGCAGAAGCTCTCCCTGGACCCCAACTTACGCCCCGCAAAATGTCAGCCCTGAATGGATTGACGCCAGCGTGCAGGCCCCTGGGAGAGGAAGGTCAGCCCCTCCTGGGCGTGGACGCTGGTGGCGATTTTCTGGGGACCACACCAAACGCACAGGCAACACGAGCAGAAGCAAACGCGAGACAGACGCACCAAGGCCCCGTCCCACGGGAGACTTCAGGGGCACCAAGGCGACCCTGAGCCGGAGAAGACCAGGCACAGGCCTGGCCCAGCCCAGGCGCAGGCCAGGCCCAAGCCTGGGACCGGAACCGGCACGGGCAGACTCCGGTGGCCTGGAGGCCCAGTCCGGCGCACACCACGAACCTCGGCCCAGCACACGCCCACGTCCCTGGAGACCCGCCGGGGCTGCAAGACGTGACTGAGAAAAGGCCGGAGAGATGTGCTGGGCCTCTGCCTGCGGCAGGGCGGAGCGCGGGCGGAGGGAGGGGTCCGCGGGCGGCCCTAAGCCCAGGGCGGGAAGCAGGGCCTGGGGCGGGGGAGGCCAGCGGACTCCCGAGAGCAGCCGGCGGGCAGGGCTGGGCACACGCGCAGGGGCCGTGCCGCGGGGTCACCGCCTTTCAGAAGCTCTGCGCCCCCGAAGCCCAGCCTCGGCGGGAGCAGAGGCCGCGCCAGGACAGTGTCCAGGCTCTGCTGCCCGCAGGGCCTGGAGGGCCGACCGAGGGGCATGAGGCCGCCCTCGCAAGCGCGGCCAGCAGGGCCGCGAGGACGGGCGCCCCGAGCATGGGCGCTTTCATCCTGGGGGCGGCTGGCCGGTGTCCCCAGCAGTGCAAACACAGGCGCAGGCTGCCGCCCATTAAGTCACTGGTGCTCTTTGAAGCTCTTTCTGGATGGGCAACGCCCAGCGGGGCGGGGGGACGCCACCAGCTCCCCTGGGCCCCAGGACTCCACCAGGGAGGTCCCCGGAGGCCTGGGGGGCGGCTGGCCCCGACCCCACCGCGGGGGGCTGTCCAGGCCTCCCCTGCTCGTCTGTCTGGCCCGTGACCTTGTGGACCGCTCCGGCAGGGGCCTGGTCGCGCTAGGACAGCGGGTAGCTCGCGCGGGAGCCTCGGGGCTGCGCGTCAGCGGCCGGCGGCGGATGAGGACACGCTGTGGTCTCGCAGCGCCTGGGCTTCCCACTGGCCTCAGCTTCTCCTTCCTTCGGTGCCGCGCCGCCGGCCAGGCGCACTCCTGGCAGGCCTGTCGGACCCTCTGGGGCAGGGGCGGCGCTCGCTGGCAAGGGTTCACACGCGCAGGTCGGCGGGACCCGCGTGCAGCTCCGCCGCCTCCTTCCCACCCGGATAAATAAGCTCCGTCGCCCGCGGAGACGCCGGGCGCCGGGACGCGGCCTGCGCGGCGAGGTTTCCCCTGCAGCCTTTGATCTTGGCAGGCGGCCGGTGGGAGCTGCGCCCCGCCCGCCCGGCGCCGCCCCAGCCGGTCCTGCCCCCGGGCCCCGCCCGCGCCCGCCCCCGCCCGCCGCCTCCGCGGGACAGCCCGGAGCGCAGAGGAGCCGCCGCCGCCGCCGGGATGTGACCTTCAGCGCCGCGCGCACGGGATGACCGGAGCCACCGCCCCGCGGCGCCCGCGGCCCGCCACGGCCCCCCGGGTGCTCTGACCGCGCGCTCCCGGCCCCGCCGGCCCCGGCCGCCCTCGCCCGCCGCCGCCCCGCCATGCCGCCCGCCGCCGCCCTGCGCACCGCGCTGCTGCTGCTCCTGCTGGCCGGCGAGTCGGCGCCCGGTGAGTCGGCGCGGGGCCGCGGGGCCGCGGGGCCGCGGGGCCGGGGCCGGGGCCGGCCGCGCTGGGGCCGCGGGGCCGGGGCGCGCTGCCCGCACCCCGTCCCGCCGAGCGCCCGGCGGCAGCTGACGGCGCGTCCGCTCTCTCCCCGCTCCGGCCCCTCCCGCTCCGCGCGCCCGCCGCGTCCGGGCAGCCGTGATGCTGCGGGCGCGCGAGGCGGCGCAGTTCCTGCGGCCCAGGCAGCGCCGCGCCTACCAGGTCTTCGAGGAGGCCAAGCAGGGCCACCTGGAGAGGGAGTGCGTGGAGGAGCTGTGCAGCCGCGAGGAGGCCCGCGAGGTGTTCGAGAACGACCCCGAGACGGTGAGCGCCGCCGCGCGGGGGCCGCGGGGAGCCTGGCGGGGCCGCGCCCGGGTTTCCCGCCGCCGGAGACGCCCCTTCCCACGTCCTTCCGCGAGCCCTTCGGCGCGGGCCCCGCCGCCAGTCGCCGCGATCTCCTGAACGGGGATCTGCGCTCTCGGGACTTGTGAAAGGGGGGGCCGGCACTGGGCCGCCCTCAAGCCCGGTGCGCCCCGTCCTCCGGGGACCCCCGGGCCTGCCGCGGCAGGGGAGGGGAGGCAGGTGTTCGGGGTCCTGCGGGCCGAGGTCCCAGTGGGCTGGACGCGGCGCCTCACGTGGAGGGGTGCGGCGCGGGGGTGGCCGCTGCCTCCGACCTCTCTGGAGCCGGAGCTGGAGGAGGAAGCGGAAGACGAGCCGGGCGAGCCTGCCGCGGCGGATCCGCGGATGCCTTGGGGAAGAGCGAGGGCGCAGCGCCGGCCGCGCCACGCCGCGGATTGCGGCTCGGCCGCCGTGCACTGCCCTGGCCCGCGGCGGCGGAGGGACAGCGGAGGGGCAGCCGGCCCGCCCCGGGGCTGTGCGCTCGGGCGCGCGGCCCCATGTCCCCGCCTCCGCCGGCGGCCTGACAGCCTAAACGCAGGATAGAAAGCGCCGGCCGCGGTTGGGCGGCTTCACGCTGCTGGCCGCGGCGGAGTTTTCTTTCCAGGAAGCCCTGGGTGGACACCACGTGCAGCAAAGGGCTGGGCTCTGTGGCGGGCCTCTGACCCCGGCCCTCGGGTCACCTTTCTGAAACAAGCTTTAACACGCGACTGTCCTGCGTGAGCGTCCACGGCTGCGGGCACCCTCTGTCTCCTGCCCCCCAGGGCCGCCTGGGGGTGCCCGACGGGGAGCCCCCAGGGCCTGTGTGTGGAGGAGGCCGGGGGTCCTGGGGCAGACCCGTGCCCCCACTGCGCCCCACTGGTGCACCCCCAGCGGCAGGCTGTGGACACTGTGGCGCCCTTCACCCAGGCCTGACCCAAACGTGGTGCCCGCAGCGGAGCGGGCGGGGACAAGGGCAGGACCCCACTGTCCCCTCTAGGACAGAGCCGCCTCCCTGCGGGCTGATTCTGCGGCTCCCAAGGACACTCAGCCGGGGTGCACGCTCCTGCCCAGAGGGCTGGGCTCCTGTGTCTTCACCGGGATTCTGCCGGTGGAGATGGAACCGGCAAAGGGGCGGCGGGTGCACGGCCCCGGAGTGGCTCCCGGCCGCGGGCCGTGCCCCAGGACCCCGTACCCCCGCACAGCCAGGCCCCAGAGCTCACCTCTGCACGCTGCCCCACCCCCGCCCCCAAGCTCCTTTCCGTCTCAAGCCACCTGCAGTTTCCCGGGGTCCCGCTCCCTTCTCTGCTGCTGCCCCAGACAAACACGCCGGCTTTTCCTTCACCCCTCAGCTTCCCGGGGGGCCGGCTGCCGCCACGTCCTGTGCCTGCCCCCGGCTGTGCAGAGGCGGCGTGGAGGCGGGGCAGAGCCTGGGCTTGCGGGCGAGCTGCTGTCCCCCCGTCCTATTCTCCCCACGATGGGCCTCCCGATGCCCCGGCGCACGCTGCCAGCGCCAAGGCAGCTCTGTGGTGGCACTGCCTCCGGAGGTGGCACCGTCACGCGCCAGCTGTTCCCTTGGCAGGAGACGTGTCTTCTCTGGGGAAGGCTGTTCTGGCCTTGACACGCGGCCACCTGCCCTGTGCGTGGGGCAGCCTGCTGACCGGCCGGAGCCAGGCCCAGAGCGGCCTCCTGCGCGAGGGGCTCGAGGGGCGGGCTTTCTGGGGCGGTGCCCCCCCTCGTCCTGGAGGCGTTTGTGGCTATTCCTGCGGCCTCCAGCGCCTGGCGGTCAGCGTGGGGCTCAGCTGTGGCCTCACTTGGCCTGGACCCCACCTGCCCCCTGAGCCATCTGCTGCCCGTTGGTGGGCGCCCGGGCAGCGGCCCCGCCCTGGCGGTGCTCTCCGGGCTGCTGGGAGCACTTGACCTGGGCGGGAGCAGCTCCTGCCGCGCAGTCTCTGCCTCCTCCTTGGCGGGGTGGGGGCGGCCCTCAGGGCGCATCCTGGGGGCCCTCCCGCCCTGACCAGGAAGACCTGAGCTGAAGGGGGCACACCCACATGGCCGGGCTGGTCTGCTGGCCGTCCCCCAGCGCCCAGCCCTGCATGCCCAGCTGCCCTCACCCCCTCGCCGCCGCCTCCCGCTGGTGGGGGCCTGCCGCGCCTCTGGGCTCTCCCAGCCCTGGCTCCAGGCAGGACGCCCTCCGGCCACACACCCCCGCCTGGGGCCAGCCCCGCCGCGGCCCCTCACGCGCGTCTCTGTCCCCGTGCCTCCCCCAGATCTCGCTCACCCCCGCCCCCCCAACGCTGTGGAGGCGAGGGCCCCGGGGCGGGCATGGCTCGCTCCTGGTGGCCTCGGTGCTGCTTGCCCCGCCCACCCTAACCGCGTGCGCCCCGCACATCTGTCCTCGCCAAGCCCCGTTTCTTCTTTCTTTTTTTTTTAGAGATTTGTTTATTTATGCACACAAGCTGGGGTGCAGGCCAGATGTGTGGGGCGGCGAGAGGGTTCCCCAGAGACAGAGTGGGGAGCAGAACAGGCAGATGGACGGGAACACACTGCTGAGGGGGCAGCAGGGAGGCAGGAGGGGTCTGCCGGGCCCTGTGGGAAGCTCCCCGGCCGGGCATCGAACTCGTGCCGCCGCTGCTGCCAGCTCCACGGCGCAGCGCCCACCGCTGTGCCCCGGGGAGGCCCAAGCCCCAGTTCTCAGGGATAGCTTGGGGCACCCGCAAAGAGGACCCCGTGGGGCGGCCTGAGGTGGGGCAGAAGTGGGGCTCCAGGACAGGTGAGCAGGGCGAGGACTGGCCCGCCTGCACGCACCCCCCCACGCTGCCCAGCCCTGATACACGCGACACACATGCAACACATGCCGGCACGGGAGCACATGCAACATGTGTGCCAGCACAGGTGCACACGTGACACGCCACAGTGGGCATGCATGATGCACGTCCTGACACGGGCACACACGTGACACAGGCCTGACACACGGCGCACATGCTGACACTGGAGCACACACATGATGCGCACTGACATGTGCACACAATGCACGTCCTGACACGGGTACACACGTGACAGGCCTGACACGACGCACACGCCAATATGGGAGCACACACGTGATGCGCACCGACACAGGCACACACGATGCACGTCCTGACACGGGCGCACATGTGGCACAGGCCCCAACACACAACGCAATGCCAACACGGGATCACACACAGCACACACACCGGCACGTGCACACACGTGATGCGCACCGACACAGGCACACACGATGCACGTCCTGACACAGGTGCACATGTGGCACAGGCCCCAACACGCGACGCACATGCTGATACGGGAGCACATGCAGCACACACACTGACATGTGCACACACGATGCGCGTCCTGACACGGGCGCACATGTGGCACCGGCCCCAGCACGCGACGCACACGCCGCCACGGGAGCACACGCAGCACACACACCGACACGTGCACACACATGAAACACCGACACAGGCACACACGATGCGCGTCCTGACGCGGGCGCACATGTGACATGGGCCCCGACACGGGCGCAAGCATGGGGCACACGAGGCGTGACACGGGCACATGTGACAAGCACACTGACACGCGCCGGCACGACAGGGCGCATGCGCCGGAGACGCTGGACGCGGAGACGGGGCCCCGCCTCCCCGCAGGCTCGGCTGCTCCCCACTCGGGGCGCCCCCCACCCCCGCAGGGTGACGGCCTCGGCCCCCCCAGCCTGTGGGGCTGCCCGCGGGCGAGCGCCACTGTCTGGTCAGGCCCCTGCTGCCCGTGGTGAGCGCGCCGAGCCAGCGGCCGCCCAGCCGGTCCCTCACCTGCCGGAGGAAGTCTCCGCCAGCCCGACACGCCCCTGAAAGTCTCCTTTGTTGTGAGGAACAAAACGCCCATTTAGGGAGCTAATGCTCTTACCTCCGGCTCCGCGGTGCCCCGGCAGGCGGGCAGCTGTCTGTCCCCGGCTTCTTGCGGTCTGGGGGCTACGCTTGAAGTCGCAAACGCCGGCGGCACTGCTCTGGCCGGCGGGCACGCAGACAGCAGGTCACGCCGGTCCAACGGGGGCCTGACTGGCACGTCGTCCGCACGGTGGGGATGTCTGCTTCTGCCGGTGCTAGTGCCTGGGGCGCCGAAACACAGGTGCCCTTGTCTGTCCCCAGCATGCCCTCCGGCCCAGCTTTGCCAGCAGACTGCATGGCGGCCCCGGGGCGGGCGGGCGGTTGGTGTCCATAGTGGAGGGCAGGCGTGGCCCGGGGCGCGCAGTGCGGGGTCAGGGCGCCTCCGGCAAGCCGCCCTCGGAGGCCCCAGGGGCTCCGGCACGCAGGGCGCACGCAGGGCGGGGCTCCGGCCGGAGCAGGCGCCCACAGCTGCGGCCTCCACAGAAGTGGGCGGCAGGTCCGCATCTCCAGGGGGGCACCCGTGGAGGTCCCAAACTCCAGTCCAGTGAGTGCATGCTGACGGGTCCGCAGCCCCGAGTGGGGTGGGGCCCGGCCGCATTGCTGGTCGTCACCCGCCGCGACGCCAGCTGCCAGCTTGCACGGTGCGGAAATCCACCATTCTGGTTTTCCCAAAGAAACACGGCGAGGGCGCGCAGCCTGGCCTTTGTGGTGTCGGCTCGGCCAGGGTCAGGCACCCCGCGCTGCCCGCAGGCTGACGTGGCCGCGGGACCCTCTGTCCTGCGGGCCTCCTTGCTCTCCCCCAGGAGTCAGTCAGCCGGCTCAGGGCTTGGGTGAGGGGCGTGGGCCCTGCTGGGCCACCCTCCCTTCTGCTGACAGCCCGCAGCTGCCCAGTGGCCTCTGTCGGCGCGTCCAGCCTGCCCACAGCCTGGCCAGAGTGCCCCGCGGCCCGCCCACACCTCGTCCCACGGTGGGGATGCGTCCCTGCGAACACCTGGCGGGCAGCCCAGCCCCCTCCGGCCCGGGCTCCGCCTAAGCCCCGCCCGTCGCCCGCCCCAGTGGGCTCTGCATCCGCGGCCGCCAGGGTCCAGCCCCCGTGGACCGTGAGCCGCGCTGCTTTGCCCTTGAGAGGAAGCGTGCGCAATGCCGCCACCCGGGAAGTGGCGCCCCAAGACCGGCCGTCTGGGGCCGGGGCCGCAGGTCTCCCCGCTCCAGCTTTTTGGCGCCCGGCTGTCCGCGCGACGACGTGGAAGGATCCGAGACTAAAGAAACGCGAAAATGAGATATCGGGGGCGTAGCCAGTCGCCCCCAATAAGGCGTCTAGCGCCGGTATCCTCTTGCCAGGATGGACAGGTGCGCCGCGCCCTCTCTGACCTGGGTGGCAGGCGCCTGCAGCGGCGGCCGGCGGCCCTCCCTCCTGCCCCAGCGGGCAGCACAGGCGGCCCTGCGGGGACGCATCTGTCCCTCTGGAGTCAGGGCTCCCAGGCGGCAGCCCTCGGTTTGCCCCAGATTCAGGGGCCTGGCATTCTGGCTGCAGTGCTGGGGGGCAGCAAACAGCCGTGGCTTAAACGAGATGGTACCTCAGGCGAAACACAGGCCAGCTGGGGCTGCCGCACCGCCCGGGCTCCCTTCTGCCCAGTGGTGCGGGGCAGGGGCGTGGGTGCTGGAGCGCCAGCCAGCGGCCCGGGCCTGCCGCAGACAGGGAGCCCCACGCTCCAGCGTCCCCCTCCCCAGACAGCGGAGACCCACTGCCCCTGTGGGCGCTGAGCTGGCCGCAGAGGGGAGGCTCTGTGGAAGGAGTGGCCACTAGGCCGAGCTGCTCTCGCCCAGAGCCGCGGCGTCCCTCTTGGGGAAGGACCACTGCGGTGCGGGGCCCTGCGGCCGTCTCCTGTGGCGCCCAGGTGCCCCCGTGCTGGCCTCCGGGCGCGGCGGGCCTTTCCCGGCCCCGCCCCCAGCGGTTTCTCTGGCGGGAAGCAGCGGCCACCCAGCGAGCTGCCCTCTCTCCCTCTCTCCGCAGGAGTATTTCTACCCGCGCTACCTCGGTGAGCCCTGCCGCCCCCGCGGGGTCAGAGAGCTACATGGGGCTGTCACGCCCGGAGAAGCCGCCGCCACGGTCACTCCTGCCCAGCGGCCCTCGTGGCCCCAGGCCGGCCTGGCCCCTGGGGCCGCGGGCGCCACCTACAGGCTGCCGAGAGACCTGCGGGCCGTCGGTCCAGGCCGGCCCCAGAGGGTGCAGGAGCCCAAGAGCTGTGTGGGTGGGGACACTCCGCGCAGGGCCAGCAGCGGGGGCCTGCTCCCCGAGCTGCCCCGCACCCCACCGGAGGCGCTGCGGGTCTGGGCGTGCGGCGCTCTGCCCGCCCCCCTCCTGTGCTCTGGGAAGTGCGTTTGGGAAGGGCCCTGGGCCTGGGCTTCTTCGGGGACTTCTGGCCATGTTTGCGGCCAGCAGGGGGCAGGGCGGCCTAAGGAGGGGCCTCGGCTCCGGCGCCCCGCCTGCTGTTGCGTTTCCAGAGGCAAAGGGCGGCATCGCCCGAGCCCGGCACCCCGAGCCTTTGGGAGGCCCCTGCCCAGCGCCGGCCTGGTCTCGGGGTCCGCGAGCCGGCAGCTTGGGGGCGCCCCGGGCGGGCCGGCCATCAGCAGGGCCTGGCTCCCTGCGGCCGCGGGTCTGCTGTGCGGGCGCCCGGGGTCTCCGGCGGCCAACACGCCCCTCCCTTGCAGATTGCATCACCAAACACGGCTCCCCCTACAACAAGAACCCCAGCTTTGTCTCCTGTGTTCAGAGTGAGTGTCTCCTCCTGCCCCGCAGCCCCAGGCCCCAGGCTCGCGGCCCCCAGGCCCAGGAGACCCCGTGCGGCCTGTTCACCCACTTTCTTTTCTGGGGAGACGTGCTGGGTTTCGATTAGGCGAGACGTGGGGGCCGGCGCCAGCACCCCATTCCTGCCGTGGGGGGTGCAGCTCGGCCGCGGCTGCTGGCGAAACCCGGCTGCCCGAGGGCCTCGCTCTGCGGGGCAGCACCCGCCGGCTCCTCTGGCCGGCAGCTCAAGCGGGCAGCAGCGGGGCGCGAGGACAAAGACCCTGGCACGGCGTCTGAGGGGCAGCGGCCCCCTGCCCAGGCAGCGGACCCTGCGGCTCGCACAGGGCCCGCTCCCCCATCGGACAGGAGGGGCCCGGCGCTGCTTCTGTCCTCATGTGCGCCCCCAGGGGGCAGCAGCGACCCAGGCTGCCGGGCATCCCGCTGGCCAGTCAACCTGCCCCGCGCTGGGGACGCCTGGTGCGCCCATGCTGCCCAGCGGCAGGATGAGCCAGTGTCCAGCCTGGAGACGAGAGGAAGGAGAGGGCAGGGCCCCGGGCGGGGTCGGGGCAGGGGGAGGGACACAGCGGGGCTCAGTGAGGGCAGCGCACAGGAGCTCCTGGGGCCCCTCAGACACCCCCGCCCACGCGAGCCTGATGTGCCCCCTGCGGGCGGGGCTGCCAGACTGGCCTCTGGCTGGGCAGCATCTGTTGCGGGCAGCCCTAGTCCCCACATGGCCCCGGGGTCTGCAGGCCCCGCCCTTCCTCCGCCCCGCGGGTGGAGGCTGAGCCGGCCGCAGACCCCAGGAGAGGGCCTGGGCTCTGGGGCAGCTCGGTGTCCGGGACCCCTCAGCTGGGAGCCCCCCGAGGCTGGACCCAGACGTGCGGGGCCTCGCAGAGCTGGCCTGGAGTGGGCGCTGCCTCGGCCTTCTGGAGCCTGGCCGCCAGCCCCGCCCCCACCCCCTCGCGCAGACTTCTGGGGGGGAGGGGCCGAGCTTCGAGCAGCCAGACCTCGGGGAAGAATGTTGGCGAGAGCCTCGGGCCGGGAGTTTTGGGTCAGCGGACCTGGCCGGGGGCGGAGGCCTGCGGGTAGGGGCTGTGGCCGGCTGGGCCGCGTCCCCGCCCCACCCCTCTCCCCGGCGCGGCCGAAACCCTGGGCCGCTCCCTCCACACCTGCCTGGGGCCGGGCGGCGGTGGCCGTGGCCAGCGGGTGCTGGGGCTCCCTCCTGAGCTCCCTCAGCCGCGGGAGCCCTCAGGACGCTCTCGCCCCCAGACCTGCCTGACCAGTGCTCCCCGAGCCCCTGCGACAGAGAGGGCACCCTGCTCTGCCAGGACCTCATGGGCAACTTCTACTGCGAGTGCAGGGCCGGCTGGGGGGGCCGGCTCTGTGACAAGGGTGAGTGCCCGCGGGGCTGAGGGCCTGTCCCTGCCCACTCGCCCACCGCGGAGGCCCCTGCAGTCCCCCTGGGTGTGTCCCCAAGGGTGGGTGCGGTGGTCACTGCAGACACTGCCTTCTGCGGGGTGGGGGGCTCACTGCGGGTCCCCAGCCCTCTTTGCCTGTGCCCAGACGTCAACGAGTGCAGCCAGCAGAACGGGGGCTGCGCGCAGATTTGCTACAACCGCCCAGGCAGCTTCCACTGCGCCTGCTACAGCGGCTACACGCTGCTCGCCGACGGCCGCACCTGCCAAGGTGAGCCCCGCCCCCTGCGCCGCGCCCCTCCCTCCTCTCCTCCACCCGGCGCCTTGGGCTGAATTGCTCCGACCCTCCCGAGCTGGCGTCCCTGGTATGTCCCCGCACGGGGCGCTGACCCTGCCCCAGAGGGTCAGGCCTTCGGAGCCTCCTGCCGCTCCCCAGCCCGCAGTCCTGGCCTCCTGGGAGCTCCCGCAGCTGCAGAGGTCACTAGGACCCCAAACCCAGGTCCCCAGCTGAGCCCCCTCCTGGGAGGTCTGCGCAGCCCCACCTGCCTCTGCTTCCACAGATGGGGGGGGGGCGTCCCGGAGCCCCAGCACCCCAGCACTCCGCAGGGGGCCTCCTGGGCATCACCAGGCCAACAGGGCCAGCCCTGCCCTTCAGGGGAGCTGTCCTCCCGCGCCCCGTGCCAGCAGCCCCGCCCCGCGAGCCACCCTGCGGGAACCCGGGGACGCCGCGCAAAGGGCGCCGTGCGCGTTTGCCAGAGCAGCAGAGGGTGCAGGCTCGGGGCGGGGCGGTGCTGGCGCCGGGAGCAGAGCAGCCGCCTCCTGGGGAGGGGGGCGGGGCTGGGGCGCCCCGCGAAGATGAGGTGCTCAGAGGTCAGCAGACACCGGCGGGCGATTGATCACACACATGCACGCACCCGGGGCCCTGGTCTCCGTGCCCGGGGACGTCTGCCATCCACCTCCTGACCAGACCTCAGGAGTGCCGACCCTGGCGCAGGCCTGGAGCCACGAGTCCAGACCCCAGGGGCGCAGGGCCGGAGGAGGCCGCACTTGGGTGCTGGCGCCTCTCCCCCAGCAGGGACAGTGAGACCCCCGCGGCCCGCAGCCCTGGGCGTGGGGTGTGGCGGCCTCACCGCCTGCAGCTGCGCCCCCTGCCTCCCCCAGATGTGGACGAGTGCGCAGACCCGGGGGCCTGCGGGGCGGCGCGCTGCGGGAACCTGCCCGGCTCCTACTCCTGTCTGTGCGATGCGGGGTTCACGTTCAGCGCCCAGGAGAAGGCCTGCCGAGGTATGGCCGTCGCGTCCCCCACACCAGCGCTGCCTGAGGTTTCAGAACACTGCGGGCATCGGACAGGCCTGCGCTCTGGAGGGCAACCCCGGGGCCCCCGAAGGGCGGCCGGAGGTCCGCAGCCCCCGCACGCACATGCACTACAGCGCATGCTCACCGCGTGTGCGCGCCTGCCGTGGACGTAGGGCGCCCCCAGCGCTGGGCAGCTGTCCGCCCTCGTGGGGGCTGGGAGCGCAGAGCTCCTTCCTGGGTGCCAGCTGAACCCGGGGGCGCAGAAAGGAGAGGCTCTCTTTCCCGTCTTCCTGCGGGTGCCTGCGGCTGTCCCCTCCATGAGGAGAAGGGGGGAGGGGGCCGAGGAACCAGCAGAGGATGGGGTGGCCCGCTCCCCGCTCCTTCAGGTGCCACTCAGGCCCCGCCACACCCCGACCTGGCCTGGGTGGCTGGCCGACCCGAAACACCCCCTTGCAGGTCCGGCTTCCCCGAGGGGCAGGAGAGCATTTGCGATCGCGGGGCGGCAGGCGGGGGGGGCGGGGGGGGGGCAATGGGTGGCGCGCGGTCCCGCTGAAGGCACAGGCGAGCGACGTCTCCCCGCCAGATGTGGACGAGTGCGCGGAGGGGCGCTGCGAGCAGGCCTGCGTCAACGTGCCGGGGAGCTACACTTGCCACTGCGACGGCCGCGGGGGCCTCAAGCTGGCGGGGGACATGAGCACGTGCGAGGTAGCGGCGCGGCCCGGGTGGGGGCGGCTGCCGTGTGCGTTCCCGGGCCGCGGCCATCGCCTGCGCGCGTCCCCGCGGCGCACCTGCGCAGGTGCCGCGACCGCGGCCGGCCCCCGGCTCACACTCGCCTGGGCCCGCTGGGCGTGACAAGCCACGCTGCCCGGCGTGGAACTATCTAGAAACCGCAGCCTTCAGGCCCCGCGTCCTGTTTATTTTATAGCGCGTTATCGCCGCCGCCTGCTTCCCGCGAGTCTCCCGTGGGCCTTGATGCTTTGCGACTTAACAGGGGGGTCAGTGGGGAGGTCAGTACCGGCTGGGGCCGGTCGGCTGGACGGCCCCAGAAGCCTCCTCAGAGCGACCTGCAGGGCCCGGCTTGGGTGGGGCTGAGCCGCCACAGGCCACGGGAGAGCAGGCGCTGCCCGCCGGCCTCCGCCCAC
Organism: Scalopus aquaticus; assembly: GCA_004024925.1. Taxonomy (NCBI): domain Eukaryota; kingdom Metazoa; phylum Chordata; class Mammalia; order Eulipotyphla; family Talpidae; genus Scalopus; species Scalopus aquaticus. Next base: position 2,095 of record PVIJ01021396.1, on the reverse strand, counting down.
ACCTGCCCTCCCCCAGGACATCCTGCCCTGCGTGCCTTTCAACGTGGCCAAGAGCGTGAAGTCCTTGTACCTAGGCCGCATGTTCAGCGGGACGCCCGTGATACGCCTGCGCTTCAAGCGGCTGCAGCCCACCAGGTGCCCCGAGGACACCCTGCCCCTGCTGCCCGGGGGCCGACTGGCCGGCCCCGAGGCGCCCGGTGTGGTTTCTCGGGGCGCGTCCCCTGCACCTCCGGGGGCCGCGGGGAGGGCGGGCGCGGGGGCACCACCGGCCTGGGGCAACGGGTGTGTCTGCACCCCCAGACTGGTGGCTGAGTTCGACTTCAGGACCTTCGACCCTGAAGGGGTCCTCTTCTTTGCCGGGGGCCACCAGAACAGCACTTGGATCGTGCTGGGCCTCCGGGCCGGCCGGCTGGAGCTGCAGCTGCACTACCAGGGCGTGGGCCGCGTCACCAGCAGCGGGCCCCTCATCAGCCACGGCAGGTGGCAGACGGTGAGGGCGGGGGACCTAGGGGCCCGCGTGTCCCGCCCTGCTGCGCCCGGGAGGAGGAGTGGGGCAGGGCCGTGCGGGGTGCGGGGGAGACCAGCGGGCACCCCGGGGCCAGGCTGGGGCCGCGGCCCCGAGGCGGCGCTCTGCCAGGCGCAGGGTCACGGGGCAGGAGGCGCGGCCGGCGCGGCCCGAGGGGCGTCGCGAGGCGGCCGCGCATGCGCTGCTTGCAGATCTCCGTGGAGGAGCTGGCGCGGACCCTGGTGGTGACGGTGAACAAGGAGGCCGTGATGAGGATCGCGGTGTCGGGGGACCTGTTCCGGCCGGAGCGCGGGCTCTACCACCTGAACCTGACCGTGGGCGGCATCCCCTTCAAGGAGAAGGACCTGGTGCAGCCCGTAAGTCTGCGCCGCCGCGGGCGGGGCACCCCCGGCCCGTCTGAGTTTTCAGCTGCGTTTTCGGCCCAGTGGATGTCAAATGGTTGATTTGTCGCGGAGATAAAAACGCAATGAAATTATTCTTTAGCAAAAAGAACAAGGAGGCTGTGGGCCGACGACCCCAAGATTGTGGGCACTTAGCCTGCCGGGGTGTCCTGCGGCAGAGACGCTGGCGGCGCGAGGTCAGCAGCCAGGGTCCTGCGGGTTAGGGCCCCCCTCGAGCACCCAAGGGGTTCTGGGCGCCGGAGGCGGGCAGGCCTGGCTCCGCAGTGCCCCCAGGTGGCGCCTGCCCAGTCTGTGCTGACCGTCCACACCCTGCTCTGCTGGCACAGGCTGAAGCTGCCACTTGGTGGCTGGGCAGCAAGCGCACTGCCCACTGGCCTCAGTCCGTGTCTCAAGGGCATTTGGGTGCCAGGTGAGATGCCAGCACCCCCTCTACAGTGTCCCCTCGAGTGCAGCCAGCGCCCCCTCGATCATGAGTGTCCTGGGGTCACTCGGAAGGAGGGGCCGGGCAGGGCAGGACAGGCAGGCCGGGACCTGGGGTCCACGGCGGCCGGGTGGGGGGCGGCGCGTCTGGCAGGGCCCATCTTGCAGATGAACCCCCGCCTGGACGGCTGCATGAGGAGCTGGAACTGGGTGAACGGGGAGGACAGCACCATCCAGGAGACGGTGAGGGCGAACGGGCGGATGCAGTGCCTGTCGGCGGCCGAGCGCGGCTCCTTCTACCCCGGCCGTGGCTTCGCCTTCTACAGCCTGGCCTACGGTGAGCGCGGGCGGCAGGGCCGCGGCTGTGGGCTTGCCGGACAAGCAGACCCGGCCCGCGGCCTCCACCGGGTGCCGCTCACTCCCGCCTCCGTCCCGCTTGCGCCGTGCGGTGGCGCACGGCCTTCATTGCAGCTCGGACGTCCCCGGACCTGGGCACGGAGACCACCTGGGAGATAGAGGCCGTGGCTCGGATCCGCCCTGCTACCGACACAGGGGTGCTGCTCGCGCTGGTGGCCGAGGACCACGTGGTCGCCCTGTCCGTGGCCCTGGTGGACTACCACTCCACCAAGAAGCTCAAGAAGCAGGTGCCGGCCGACCCCCCCGCCCTGGAGGTCCTGCGGGTCCTCACCTCCCCAGGCCTGCAGCCCCAGCGCGGCGACCCCGCCCCTCCCCAGAGCGCCCCCCACCC
>PVIJ01021395.1:0-18596 GCA_004024925.1 Scalopus aquaticus | reverse complement strand
AAAAAAAAAAAAAAAAAAATGAAGCTAGACTACTACCTCACACCCTGCACAAAAGCCAACTCCAAATGGATAAAAGACCTGGACGTAAGACCTGAAACCATAAAATTTATAGAAGAAAATATAGGCAAAACTACATGACATACATCTCAGCAAAATCTTTAAAGACACATCCCCCAAAGCAAAGGAAGTGAAGGACAAGATAAACAGATGGGATTACATCAAAATAAAAAGCTTCTGTACAGCAAAAGAGACATTAACTAAAACTAACAGACGCCCTACCAACTGGGAAAAGATCTTCACATACAATACAACTGATAAAGGACTGATAACAAAAATTTACAAGGAACTCACACAACTCAACAAAAACAAAGCCAATAATCCAATCAAAAAATGGGCAGAAGAGCTAAAAAGTCACTTCTCCAAAGACGAAAAGCAAATGGCCAACAGGTATATGAAAAAATGTTCAACATCACTTATAATCAAGGAAATGCAAATCAAAACCACAATGAGATATCACCTCACACCTGTGAGGATGGCACACATTAAAAATACGGGCAACAACAAATGCTGGAAAGGATGTGGAGAAAAAGGAACTCTTCTACACTGCTGGTGGGAATACGAACTGGTCCAACCACTACGGAAAGCTGTATGGCGGTTCCTCAAACTGCTAAAAATTGAACTTCCATATGACCCAGCAATACCACTTTTGGGTATTTACCCAAAGGACACAAAAACACTAATTCAAAAGGATACATGTACCCATATGTTCACTGCGGCACTATTCACAATAGCAAAGGTATAGAAGCAACCCAGATGTGTGAGCATTTTTATTACTTGGCAGTTCAAATGCAGCAACCTGCTGATGGACTTACTAGTTAGAATTATTTGATATTTGAGCTTTTTATGTTAGTTCTCGATAAATATTGAACTATTGAATGTTTCATGTTTGAATACAGAATTAGGACTTTGTATAGCAATTATATTTATTACATGGAAAGTTGTGTTCGAATTTTTTAAAGATTTATTTATTTATGCATACAAGCTGGGGTGTAGGCCAGAGGTGTGGAGTGGTGAGAGGATTCACCAGAGACAGAGTGGGGAGCAAAACAGGCAGATTGACGTACACTGCTGAGGGGAGCAGTGGGCGAGATAGGAGAGGTCTGCCACACCATGTGGGAAGCTCCCTGGCTGGGGATCAAACTCATGCTGCAGTGGCTCTAGACAGCTTCATAGTCCTGCACTTAACCTGTGGCAGGGAAGCCCCGTGTTTGAGTTTTCTGAACAACTTTTTAAATTGTAAATATCTCTGTATGCAATTTCAAAGTTAAAAAATAAAAAGATGCTAGAAAGAACAGTGTTTTCTTCGATTCCCAGCTCCTCTACTTCTCAACTTTCTGAACTTGGAAAAGTCAACTTTGCTGTGTCTCAGCCCCTTCCTTGAGCCTTCCCACCATAATGTAAGTTCTATTAAAACATATTTTCCTCTTTTGATTACTGTTGCATCCCCTGTAGTTAAAAAAGTCCTTAGCCTATAGTACATTTTCAATAAACACCTGTTGAATGTATCAGTTAAATGAGAATAAAAATTCGGCCTCATGGGAGTATTAAAAAAATTGAGACCATGTAGGCAAAGCACTTGGCTTTTAGCCAGGCCCTTAGCTAGTGCTTGTTTAATGGTGGCTGTCATTATTTTATTTTTGGGGGGTCTCTACATTTACACAGTGTTATGCTGATTAAAAATTTGGTTGAAATTAGAACTATAAGGAAACCTCAGACACTCAGCAGGTGGGGGGGGGCAGGGGGAGGGAAGGATAAGGGCACAAAACGGAGTAGAAAAGGACACAAGGGACCACAGAGATGGATCATGGGTGAATTGGTGGTGGATTACCCAAGGGGATTACAAAATGTAAAAGACATAAATAATAATAAAAATATATTAACAAATTTTGGTTGATATTTAATTTTATACCTCAATTTCCAGAAATTGTCATACTTATTGCCACTGGGAAGAGATCAGCAGAATTTCTACTCCTTTTCTATCAATGACCACTGAACATGGAAGCCCCCTATTTAAATTGCTCTTGTCAAGATGGTTGCTCCTGGTCCTAGATCAGGGACACATTTTCGGTCCTCATCTCACATTTTCAGGCTAGGTGCTGATGATACTATGGTGAACAAGACAAACAAGTTCTCTGGTTCGGAGGAGCTTACAGTCTAATGGGGAATCACGTCATGATCACAGTTCTGATCTTTTCTAGTCATATTTTATATTAGCATATAGGACTTCAATTTGAAGCTTTAGAACATAGTCCATTGAGTTCACTACAAGCCATCTCTGCTGCCTGTGTAGCAATTTGGAAGGTGAGCACAATAATACAGGGCAGGTTAGAGAATGGTCCATAGTATCAGTGGCTCCCAACCCATGACCTCCTTTTCTTTACCCCCTCATCACCCTCACCCCTTTGCTAGACTGCTTCAATTCTATATACAGGTAGCCTACCTTTTCTTGTTGCCACTCTGAATCCCCTCATCCTCCTGTTCTTATCACTCTGTTCACTAAAAATCTGTGATGTTTCATCTCAGTTTTCCCCTCAATACTTAGGAACCTTGAGGGCTCAATCTTTTTAACTGTCCCTAGAAGGACCTCAGCATATGGCTATGAAGGAATAGTTTGGAATAGACCCATACTTCTGGGAACAACTAGAAAAGCTGGAAAAAATTAAAAATGAAATGTTTGAAGGAATAAACAACTGAGTAGGCTGCCAATATTTGAGGGACAAGATTCCACAGAGAAGAAAAGTTCACTGAGGTCATATCAACTTTCTGCATGCTGCTTGCTTCAGAGGACACGTGATGAGCCTTGGTAAAGGGAGAGAGGCAGAGAAGCAAGGCTCCCAGCAATCCCCAGGGCTTGGAGACTAAGCTGGAGTCTAGGACAGCTAAGTCTATCAGAACATGAGGGGGTCAAGATTTCAGCGAGAAAGTGAAATTTGTTATTTAAGAAATAACCCTGCCTCAATATCAGTTGTTTTTCAATATGTAGGTTAATTTAGCTCAAGGAATTTAGTTCAAGGAAAAGTGTTAAGTACAAGATGCTGGAGTTTTTTATATACACTCAGTGCTAGGAAAACAAAAATTTGGAGTTTGGAAACTGCCAAAGAGGAGTGGCCCCATGAAACACTCCAATTGTTAAGTCAGAAGTCTTGCAAGGCTAGACCCCAGGGGATAGTGAGACCCAACAGTACAGCGAGACATCCAAAGAAGCATCCAGCCTCAAGGTTTCTCACTCTCTGACAGGATTAAAGTGCTCACCCTCCTCTGTCACCTTCCAGAGAACTGGGTGAGTCCTCTTTGGAAGGATATAACATCCAGAACCTCTATAATTCCACAGATATGATGTCCATCAACCAATAAAAATGACTAATAATTTTGTTAAGCATGCTAATAAATTAAGACCAAAAGAAAAAGAGACTGATATTCTCTGATGTTGGAGTTTTCAGATACGGACTTCAAATTAACAGTGATGGCAAGATCAAGACAATACATGACAAGATGGAGAATGTCATCAAAGAACTGTAATTTACTCAAATGAATTTCTAGAAATGAGAATGCAATGACTGAAATTAAGGACAGAAAAGATGGCTGTAGTGACACTTTGGACAAGTTAACGTGATGATTAGTAGCTAGAATAGAGTTTATTCAAACATGATGTGCGGACTGGCAGTGTTAGCAGTAGCTGGTGTCCGCACGTCCATGCATTTCTGTGCCCCATGATGTACAAATAAATGTATGGGCATTAATTGGATCCTGGATTTTTAAGTCAGGTATAAAGCGCTTTTAGAAGGATAACTAGGGAGAATTGACTATGAATTGTTTAATGTATATTATTGAAATATTATTAAATTGGGCAGGAATGACTATTTTAGAAACTGCAAAATTTTGTCTGCAAAACATAGCTAGTCTGATTTCCTTCAATGCCTTTTGGTCTTTGATAACCCAATAGTATGTACACAGTTTGACAAAAACCATAATGCAGCAAACCATCAGGGATTAGATTGCTAAGGTTTAAGAGGCTCCTACCTACCCTTTGTTGACCATCAAATCTGCCTGTCCCTAATCATTCCAGTGACATTCTTTAAGTGGCTCTGGTCTGTGAACTCAAGAAGACAGAGCTCTTTGCCTGTTATATGCCTCGATATACCCCATTTAGAACTGTGGCAGACAGTAAGTGCTAAATAAATGTCAGTTAGCTCAATGAGTTGGGTTTAGGAAGTTAATCAATACTAGCATATTGATTTCCCTATAGAACAATGTGATCTCTTATTAATTTTACTTATTTATAAAAGATCTTAGGTTTTCTTTATAGACAATCATATCAACTATGAAAAATGAGCGTTTATTTGCTTCTAATCCTTGAAGATTTTATTTCTTCTTCTTACTATGCTGGCAGAATCTCTAATACAATGTTGATTAGAAGTCCTTCCTTGCCTGTTACATTTCAGAGAGAAAGATTTTAGTGATCAGGAATAGCACTCTCTGTGGGATTTTAGATACTTTAAAAAATCAGGTTAAGGAATTTTCTATTTCTATTTTGCTAAGTTTTTAAAATTTTATTTAATCATTTATGGGTATTCCTACTCATTTTATACCTGCCATCTTGATGGATGTTCTTCCAACACTATTGAGAAATTACCTGCTTTCCAGCACCTCATAGTTAAATTCACAATCTCTCATTAGTTTTCAATGATGGAGGCTCATTTTCTACCTTATCTTTGGTGTGCTGTAAAGTATGTCAATGTGGAAAAGCAAATCAAATTTTTAAAAATTGACACTGTGTCACCCGAGCTGTAATGTCACACTGTATTGTATATGAGTTGCCGGGAATGAGATATTCTATGCTGTATAAAACCCATAAAAATGCAAAATACATATTGCATATTCCAAATCAACTAACTTTTGGGCCCTTATGGTGAGTGAGACCCCAAGTCCTTAGGATCTTTTTCTCTTTCATTGCATGTGAAAATTTTAGCTGCGCAGCTAATTGCAGTGACCCTGAAATCCCAGCACCAACAGCAGGCTAACAATGATAGCAGCAAAGACTCAGAAAGAGAGATTGATTTTTTTGAAAGTCAATAAAAATTCAACTATTATCTATTTCCTGCAAGGAGGCCAGCAAGCCGGTCTCTCCCTGTGGCTGAGGGAAGCTTAAGAGCTCAGAATTCAAAGAAGGGTTTCAGGATTCACTGTGCTCAACTTTCTTTCATCTCTTGTCTTTCTACACACTTCTACACACGCACTCTTAACCTTTCAATCCTTGTCCTGACATCTGCTTTTTCATCACTGTCAGTGAAAAAAAGTGTGGTTTCCGAGATCCACGAAAAGCAACCTCTGGGGTACAAAATATAAATCACAGATGTGTGAATCATCACCCCAAGAGCTGGCATACTGTTGACTTGCCTCAGAGTCTGCATTTTGACTTAATGCTGGAAATGAGCTTTTATGCGTATGGAGGGTGGGTGGGCATATAAAACACACAAAAAAATGAAAAAAATAAATGAAACACAATGGTTTCAGTGACTCAGAACTGGCAAAAATCTGTATGTAGGCAGAGATTGGAGGTTTCATTTTGGCATCTAATCAAGAGAACAGTAAAAAAGTGGAAAGGAAGCCAGCTTATCAGCATATTGACATGCAATGAAAGCCCCTTCAACTGCTTCTCTATATCCTATGCAGAGGAGCTGCGAAGGAAAGACACTGTCAGGGGAAAAAATTATTTGCTCGAACATTCTCTTTAACCAGGGAGTCATTCATTTTCTTAGAATACACAATCATTTTGTCTCTCTCACACTAAAAGAACTGACTGGGGCAATCAATTCCACAGAACATCCATCAATTCAGTTAAACCACCAGCAGGGAGGAAAAATCCCCAAATCAATAACAATTGTTTCACTGACTTGATGGGTTACTTCAGGTTGTTCAGACTCATTGGTTGACTTGTGCCCTTAGCTGCTGCCATAGCTGTGAAGTCCTTTGGGACCTCAGGCCAAGGCAGACTTTGCAGGAGGCCGGTGATGGGTGGAGAACACAGGTTCAACCATGGACACCTCATTGAGGGGAACGACTTTCCTGAGGTGTGGTCTTGGTCATCCTGGCGAGCACGGCTGCGGAGAGTCTTAACAGGACCCCTTTGCTGAGTGTCTTCTTCAAGAGAAGCACTTCACAATTACTACTGTTAACAAGCTAGCAGGGCAGGAATTGTCATCCCTGCTTGTTATTTACTTGCTTGAGGGATTTTGGAATAGTCATTTACTTGATTAGCGGGCATCAGGAGACAGAGGCAGAATTTGGACCTACATCTTTCCATTGCCAAATCCAGAGTTCTCTTCGGGATACCATTGCCCCTCACAGTGTGGTGGCTGAGAACATAGGTTCTGGAATCTGACAGAGCTGGGTTCAGCTCCTGGCACTTCTTCTTACTGTGGAACCTGGGCCAATTTACTTCTCTAAATTTCATCCTCCCTTCTTCAAAACAGGAATGATACCTATTCACGGATACCATATTTATAAAGTCCTTTATATAATACCTGGTATACTGTAACTGCATTAAAGGCACATTTTTTAAAATTTCCTTACCCATTATTCTTAGTAGTATCAGAGAAAGAGGACTGAGAAGAGATAGCCTTAAATCCACATAGTGGCTCAGATTTCCTCTTTCCTTGATTTTACCACCTAAAAATCCCTGGCAAGGTCTTTGTGTGAGCCATATCACAGGTATCAGTATTTAATTCCCTACCTCTAAGTTTTAGTGAGTATTTATTAGTTCACGACGTGCAGAGGCTTCTACTACACCTGCTTTATTCAGTCAGTATTAGAAATGTTCCAGGTGGATGCTCCTCACGCCATCATGCTCCTGCATAGACTGGGGTGGGTGTAGCAGCGAGAGGGTCTTCACCAAGTCTCACTGGCCACCGACAGTTGAGTCACCTGCCTGGAGGAAGGCCAGGAGTGACCAAGAAAATGCTGGCAGTAAAAGTCTGGAACTCCTACTTCTATGAAGTTCAAGAACTGACAAAACTAAGACAGTAGAAGTCAGACCAGTGGTTACCTTTAGGGGATGAGAATTGATGCGGCTGTGCAAGCCTCTGAGGATGCTGGGAATGTGTTCCTGGATCATAACACTCAAGCTGGACACCTACAGTGTGTGCCCTTGACTGTGTGGGCTTGATTAAGGGGGATTTAAAGCTTAGTTCCAGAAAGCTCCCCTGTGCTCACTGCAGGATGTGATGAAATGTAATATGATTGATCAAGAGGTACCCACCCACCTGTGGCACAAGTAACAATTAAATCGATTGTTCCCTTGCCACAAAGCAGACTGCCCAAATGAGAGCTGACCCAGTAGGTAATCACACTGTGGAAGACAGGACACAGCCCATCACCGACATAGCAGCAAACTGAATGCCTTTCGCATTTATTATCACTCCCTAACAATAATAATAGCTACCTTTGGTGAAGTACCTATTTTCAGCTAAGTATAGATAAGTCCTTACAAGTACCTTGTAAGGTAGGCATCTTTTGTTCCATTTTACAGCTAAATTAGAAATTTAGAGAGAACTTATAACAAGTCAAGTGCTGAATAAGGTTTTAACACTGGTCTGCCTGTCTTCAGTTGGGAGCATAGGCTCTGGAGAAGAGTGCCCGGGTTCGAGCTCCAGCTCTGCCTTTTCTCGCAATGTAAACTTGGGTAAGCCCCTTGACTTCTCTGTGCCTTCATCTGTTCATCTGCAGAAATGGTAATAATGGCCGCTCTGCATCACGGGGTGATTGTAAGTTAGAATACGTAAAGCATTTAGAGCATAGTACATTCTTGGCACAGGTGGAGAGAGACAAATGTTGTCACAGTTATTCTGTTGCATGACACAATCTCTCAAAAGTAGAAGAGTCAAGTCCTGTGACTTTCTAAGATATGAAGTAACATTTTCAGACACAGCCAGGCCATGTTTGCTTTTTACCTCCCTTCCTGTAGGTTAAGCAGCAAAGGTCCTCAGCATCTTGCAGGTTCCCTGTATAGCCTCCCCTTTTCCCAGGAGAACTCCTTGGTCACATGCCAGGTGATGAGGTGGAGGCCTTCAACTTCACTTCAGCTTTCTGATCACATCACCATTATCCTCAAGAGAAAATTTTCTACGCTTGGGGGCAGTTTCTATATTGTTGTTGGACACAGGAATCTGGAAGCTGATTTCTCCAGTTCGGTCCATCAGGTTGCCGTGCCATGTGGGAATCTCCCTGGCCAGGCGTTGAAATTGCGTTGCCACTGCCAATGGCTCCACAGCACAGTGCTTACTGCTGTGCCACCAGGGAGGCCCACCTAGTTGATATTTGATAGATAAGTACTATCAGGGCTGACAATGCATTGATAATGCAAACCTGTTCTAGAATGTTCTACAACCACAGATGTCAAGGCAAGCTGTTTCTGACTGGTAGTGACACTTGGAGGAAAGCACTGTTGTTCAGAACCTTGCTTTTCTCCTTTGATCAACGGGACTGGTCACACTAGCAGGCCTCACATTTAAAGTCTTAAGTTTCAACAGCTGATGCAAAGCAGTTCTCTGTTGCTAATTATTCACACACTGGCAGGTTTTGTGCAAAACAGCCCGGTTCAAAATGAAAATGTTTGTTCAAAAATCATGTATGATGCAGCAATTCCATTTCTGGGTATATGCCCAAGGAATTAAAAGCAGGTTTGCAAAGATATATTTGTATATCTGTATTCAAAGCAGCATTATTTACAACAGCCAAGAGGTGGAGTGAACCCAAGTGTCCACCAGGAGATGAATGGATAAATAATACATGGTCCATCCATATAATGGAATAACCTTATAAAGGAAAGAAATTCTGACACATACCACCACATGGATGAACCTTGAGAATATGCTAAGTGAAATAAGCCGGTCACAAAAGGACAAATATGGTATGATTCTATTTATGAGATCCCAAGAATAGTCAAAATCAGAGACAGTAAGTAGAAAAGAAGTTGTAGGGGACTGTACAAGGTGGGGGTGGGAAGTTTTATTACTGGGTGCAGAGTTTCAGGGTTGCAAGATGAAAGGGGTTCTGGAGGTGGATGGTGCAGATGGTTGCAATGGGAATGAGCTCAAAACCACTGAACCGTATTAAGGGTTAAGATGATAAATTTCATGTTATATATGTTTTACCACAACTAAAATAAGTTTTTAGGCGAGAGAAAAGCTTTCTCTTCTCTTTTGTGGTCTCTAACTTGTCATGGGTTTTCTTTTTCAGTATTTAATGTGGTTTTTTATTGAGTATTTAACAGGATAATTCCCCTGCACAAGGATGTGTAGGATAAGCGCAGACTCCTACAGGTGCCTGGGACCCCATCCTGCAGCTCAGTATTTGGAGGTGTGTGTCTGACCTGAATTCCCTGACCTCATGCCCAGAGGCCCTTGGGAGACAGAAGAGTGGCCACTGAGCAGGGCAGAGGGGGGAGTCAGAGGACCTGAGCTGGGGAATGACTGTATGAGCCAAGACACCCAGTCCTCAGCACCTCATTGTTCCATTATCTCATCAGAATTCCCTTGCAAAACACCAACTTGAAGATGAAATTTAACCACAGAGCACCGACCCCTAGCCCTTCAGAGTGATGTCCAGGAGAGCACACTGCCGGTAGCCCTATGAAGTCACCCTGGTTATGCTGCAGAGACAAGAAAACTTCATCTGCCATGGGAACCCCGACATCTGTGTTTTGTCTGCACATGCCAACGTGGGCAGGATCTGGGCAGTTACAAATAGAGAGGACAAGCTGGTGGCAGTGGCAGATAGATGCCACCCTCAAAGTGGGATGCCACCCTCAAAGATAGATGCCACCCTCAAAGTGCCACCCTCAGGGAAGGTGGGCAGCTTTGGCAGCATATGCCACTCCTACTTAGAGTAACCGAATTGGCAGGCGCATCAGTGGAGAGACCCCTCTTAAACAGCGGGCATCTGAAAGTCCACAGGGAGTGAACCCTTGATTTATCTGTGTTTCTTCCTGCAGCAGAATTGCCCCTGGATCCTGTGGAACAGAGTGTAGCTCCCAGATACACAGTCAACAAGGGATGTGGCTTAAGCACAGGAAAGAGGCTGAGGCATCAGGCACCTGAGTCGCTAAGCCTGAAAGGTACATCTGCGATTTCCAAGGACTCTCATCCTGAGCACCAGGATTTGGGTTTACCAAAGCCACCCAGACCTGTTTTTGCTCAAATACACTAAAACAGTGACTTGAAAATTTAGCTATTAAATTGTGAGATTGAGGTCATCGATGAGGAAAATTTTGCTCCATTTGAATGCTAAAGTCACATTTCCACAAATCAGTGATGTTTGTAACCAAGTTCAGAAATGAAGCCTCCCTGTTCACAGAGGAGATGTATGACTGGATCATGCTGTGTTATCTCAGTAAATCCTGAGAACCAGAGGTGCTGGGAGGGCACCATTCTGAGCCCTGATGCAGGCTTGAGTTTCTGACGAGTTTCTGACTTGAGTTTCTGACGAGTCAGCCAAATTCAGGGTGGTATGGCTGCAGATGAGGACTCTGCATTTCTGACAAGCTACCAAGTGATGCTGATGTTCCTAGTGTCTGGAACACATTTTGAGAGTTAAAGGACTATACCAGTCTGGACTTTAAAGAAATGCTTCTTTCAGTTCTCATGTTTCTCAAAAACAGCTAAAGCCTATGAGATCATGTGAACCTAGAGCTATATAGACCCTCTTATCAGAGTTCTAGGTTCCACTGAAATATTTCCCTTCCTCCAGGTAGACTTCCTTGACTTCCCCAAGGAGAGGAGAGAACTTTCTGTCAGTTTGCTCTTGGGCTTGGTGTAGGACTTCAATGCACAGGATGTTGCTTTAAGTACACATATATACATTTTGCTTTTCCTTGCAGAATATGGGTCACTGGAATGCTGGGTCCCTATGGGCTGGTTCAGTGTCCACAAGAAAGAATTTTCTTCTGTTAGTTTTTTATTGCTGCTGCAAAAGATTACCACAAATCTGATGGCTTCACACAACTTATTAGGATATAGTTTTATAGGTTATAGGGCTGAGAATACATTTCCTTTTCTAGCTTCCAGAGGTTGTCCACATTCTTTGACTCATGGCCCCTTCCATGTTCAATGGTGTGTTGAGTCTTTCTCACATTGCATTACTCTGACCTTCTCTCTTGCTCTTCTCTTCTATTTTGAAGAACTCTTTCATTACATTAGACCCATCTGGGTTTTTCAGGATAATCTCCCTAATTTAAACTGGTTAGCAATCTTAATTTTATCTGCAACCTTAACTCCCCTTTGCCATTTAGCATACTAACATATTCCTGGATTCTGGGGATTAGGACATAGGCACTTTGGCGGAGGTGGGGTGGGGTGGGGTGCTAGGAGATCATTATTCAGTTTTTCACAGTGCTTGACTAGTATTTTTAGAGTGATCTTATTCACTCTATAAATTTATGTGCCCAATGGGCACAGCTCAGAGTAGAGGGGTCTTGAAAAGCTGAGAATTCTACAACTCTGGACTTTCTGTGGCCCTTTCATGGCTTTTTTTTTTGGGGGGGGTTATTCAGCCATTGTTATATCTGACTCCGGACATCTCAAAAGATGTCAGTAGCCTCTCAATTCTAGGGATATACACATAGACACAATCCACACAAAGCCAAAGAACTGCAGCAAATGTTACTTGAGTATCGGGTTCCATTCTGGGTCAAGCCTAGGGATGGGAAGATGATTACTGGCATGGGACTCACTGTAAATATCCTTCTGGTGTCACATGGGGTAATGTAGGCAATTGATGTACTCCTCTGGGCAAGTGCCTTTCACTTATTAGGATGATCATAGAGGTTTTATGGAGAACCCAAGCTTCTATTACATAGTCAGTCTTCTTAGAACACTTTTGAAGTGTTGCTGAAAGTGCATGCAATTTATACAGAATGTATTCCAAATTTAAGTTTAGCTTTGACCAGGACAGAGAAGTATATTAGGGAAGCATTTTTAAATTTGATTACTAATTTTTAGTTGTGGTAAAATACCACAAAACATACCATCTTAACAATTTTTAAGTATACAGCTAATAACATTATTGTACAACCAATCTCCAGAACTCTAAGGGAAGCATATTTCTTAAAATCCACCTTCACAAGTGACTGAAATTCTAATTTTCCTTCCTGAGTGACTATCTTGAACTTGTAATGAAGATTAGCCTGTTACCTGTGATTTTTCAGTAGATAATACCTGCAGTTGTATATTTGAATGAAAACTGTGAAGAACAATGACCAAATGCCCAGAGATGTTTGCCTTCACAATGCTCAAGCACAGGAGGACTATCTTCCAAAATTAACCCCCATCCTGGGAAAGGGTGGGGGTCCCTGCAAGCACATTTACAGTAATGAACATGTGCACATCATGTTTATCATGTGTGTTCATCTCACTATCATCCTCCAAGCTTGCAAGTGACACCTTTTGTGGGAATCCTGGAGGCATTTCAGAAAGTTTTCTTTAAAATTGGTTTTTGTATTGATGAAGACTTCAGAACTTTGAGTTTGTCAAAGATTCTGTGTCAACAATTGATTGTCAATGCAAGTGAAGTAAAATGTAAATACTGTACTGTTTTTCAGAAAGAGTTCTGATTCTTGGGCTGAAATATAGATCCACCAATGCCTCAACTCTGCCCAACTCTGTCAGAGAAGGCTTCACCACTCTCATCCTGCCTCATTCTACTTGATTTGCATTTATGGGGCCTGAGGGTGATCAGCCAGGGCCAGGGGTCATCGATCAAACAAAATAATAACCAGGACAAAGGAAATTTTCAGCCTGGTTGTCTAGGGTTAATGCCTTTGGCCTGTCCCAAGCGGCAGAGCAACTGGGGCATTTCTCCAAAACAGCTTTTTATAGGAATTATTTTCTAGCTGACTCCATTTGTATTCATATTTCCTATCTGCTAGGTTTCTTTTGCAAACATCTTCACCTACCCTTATCACATTTGCTAATTATGGAAAATACAGATGAAACCAGACTTCCAAGGGCCTCTCCGATTTTAGCATGTGGCCACTTCCTATAAAAGATTTCTCTCTTCTTTGAAATCATTTTCTGAGCAGCCTTCAAAACCAAATTTAACAATTGGGTCTATGAGTTGTAGAGATCAAGGACCCCATCTAGTGGGAACACATGAAGCTGCTGCTCTAGTTGAGTGAAACTGCCAGAGCTGTGGAAATTTCTGTGGCACTCAAGGAAGCCTCTGCAGAAGGCTCAGTTCTGAATCTGCAAGACACCACCACAGTGGGCAGCCAGGAAGCGCTTTGTCAAGTGACATGTGGGGCATGAGATGCTTCCTGTGTCCTGACCTGAGGAGAGGGAAGCCTGATCCTGAGTCATTAGCAGTCAGTCTACAGAGGAGCCAGAGCCACTGGAAGATTCTAGAAGCCCTGGAGCCTCAGCACTGGGCAGCGATGGCAGGGTGGTAGTGAGCTGGAAATAGTCTGGGACACCAGCACAGAGCCCTGGTTCCTGAGGCGTGTGTGGACTCCGTGTCCCAGAAAGTGAAGGGGCTTTCCTTAGCTGTTTCCTCAGGCAAGTCTCTCCTGGTGGGAGTGGACTCCAGTCAACAAGCAAAGAAGTAGTGGAGGGAAACTGTTTTTCTTCTTGTACACTATAAACCTAGTCCTGAGATGGTCATTTCACACTCTAGCAGGGCCTCTGGCCAACCTGCATGGGCTTGTACATTTGCAAGCCTCCTGGCTCACCACTGGGCTATTTCCCGTTAGTGTCTAGGTCGTGACTCAAATGCCACCTCACCTGTGGGGACGTTCACCGCCTCTTCAGAAGCTGTCACCTCCCGCCCTTACCACTGCTCTCTGCATATCACCCTGTGGGTTTCCTTGTCAGTGCTTACAACTTGCCATAATTTAACGTGTTTCTGTGTTTGTTATTTCCCCCCTGGGAGAGGGACTGTGTGTGCCAGTTGGCTGGAATTGAGGCAGTACCTGTCATAGTGTAGGTGCCCCCCAGGTTTTATGAGGCATGAGAAGCCTGAGCCTAAGGACTGGGAGGCAGGGTGGTTGGGAAGACCTTCAAAGACCCTTGTCTGCTGGCCCTAGGCTCGTGTCCTGCCTCTCCACTGGAAGTAGTAATAGCAGTGTAATTTACCATGGGTTGTTAAGGAAATCACATGGATCCAAAGTGCTCTGCAGATGCAAAACTCTATCAAGTGCTGTTTCATTTCCATTTGCCAGGTTCCATTTACTGTAAGTGCATTGCTTTCCCGGAGCTCTATTTATTAGGGAGAAGAGGCGTGAGGTGGGGGGATCCCCCACCCCAAGCCCAGGTCCATACGGGGATCGCAGACATCAGTGATGGGGGTGCCCTGGGAGGTACCCCCAGGGCTCCTCAAGTCTGTCTGCATTTGGAATCAACTGAGCAGTTTGTAGCCACAGATGCAGCCTCATACAGAGGTTCTGGTTTCATTGGTCTGCAAGGAGGCACGGCCCAGGGATGAGACAGCTCTCCAGGTGCCTCTAAGGTGTGCCCAAGGCCCTTGCTGGGAGTCACAAGCAGCGACCAGGAAGATAACAGTAGTAACCTTCCCAAGGGTACCTGCCTCCTAGTCCTGTTCCCTCTCTCACTGTGCACAGGAAAAAACTGGGTCACATGCCCGGTAGGATTTGTCCCACAGCAGGACTGAGTCTGAGAGGCTGGTTTCTTGCACTGAGGTTGAGAAAGCATGTCCATACCACACTCGGTCAAAAGCCCTGAAAGTAGATTGTGGAAGTATGTAAATGTGACGGGGGATCTAGTGCACCATCTGCATTTGGCCAGAAAACCTGGGACAGGGACATGAGGTCAGAGCTAGAACTTGCCTGGAATGGAGCCCCTTCCTGGGCCCTTGGCCTTGTTGCTAAAGCTCCTTAGAGTCCCTGCCTGTCACAGCTGCAGCTGTTTCACTGGCTCTAGCAAGGGCATTGGGAGATTGACATAAACGAGGGAAATGCTCTGAGTTTCACATTGGCAGAGGATCAAAGTGGACCCCTGCAAACTGAGAAACCTGGTCAGGTGGTGGATACAGGCCAGAGACCTTAAGAAGAAGGAGAACCCCAGAGCCTTTCACAAAGGCTGATTTAGTTTACCTTTGAGGGGACACAGGAGGCTTGTTTTGTTCCAGATGGAACATAACTCATGGATATGGAAAGGGGTGAGGATACGTCCAAGAATGAGTCAGTGTCCTGTGTTATCTCAGATGTAGCAGGTTTTTCAAAGGTCTGGATTCTGCAGAGAAGCTGAAGCTTAGGGACTCTGGGGTGTCAAAGGAGAACAGGTCACTTACTTTTTTGAAACATCTACTATATAAACAACTTAGAAATTCCAAAACAGATAAACATGTAAACACACCCTAATCTGTTCAAGTCTGGCGAAGGGTTTTAACACACATCCAAACATGCAATGCATAGTAATTGCACTCTTTATAAGATAATCATAGGATTTATAGCTGCATGGGAACACAGTACACGACAAGTGCTGTGATCTGATAATGGGCCACAAGTTTAAAGCTGTGTTGTGTGTATCTTTCAGTTCTCTAGGTGTAGCTCAATGACCGGGTGTCTTAGTCAGCTCGGCTGCTGGAATGAAATGGCCCAGATCAAATTAGGCTTCTGGAAGCTAGACATCCAGGATTAAGGTGCCAGCTGATTCAGTGCATGGTGAGGGCTCTCTTCCCAGGTTGTAAATGACCGCCATTTTGCTCCGACACCACACTGCAAAATGAGAAATAGATCTCACTGGTGTCTCTTTTTGCAAGGCTACTAATCACACTATGCAGGTTCTCTTCTTGTGACTTAATCACTTCTGGAAGGCCCTTGCTTCAAATACTATCACATTGGGATTATGACATCAACATCGAATTTGGTGGGGACACAATTCAGTCTATCGCACTAGATGTATCACAGCATTTGGGAATCCAGTCTTTGGTCTTTGAAAGTCTTTATATGTGAGGCTTAACTCAAGGTGCCCCTTCCTCTTCCTCCTCTAGAAACCCTTCCTTCATCCTACATACATTCCACAGAACTGCACCGCAGCAAGCAGAGGAGAGAGGGAGCTGAGGGTATGAGGTGTCAGGGACATAGTTGATTACATAAACACTGATACTGCTATGCCATAACACTATAGAAACATGAAAAATGAAGTCAAAGAAAAATATCTAATGAGGGCCTCCCCAGTGGTGCAAAGGGTTGAAGCACTATGAAGCTATCGGCAGCTACTGCAGCACGAGTTCGACCCCTGGCCAGGGAGCTTCCTACATGGCACAGCAGACCTCTCCTGTCTCACCCACTGTTCCCCTCAGCAGTATATTTCAGTCAATCCACCTGTTCTACTCCCCACTCTCTCTGATGAATACTTTCACCCACCCCCAACACCTCTGGCCTACACTCTAGCCCTTATATGCAAAAATAAATAAATCTTTAAAAAATATATCTAATGATTGGAGAAAAGTTATGGTCCACAGAATATTGTAAATTAGCAAACTCAGGCCTCAAACTATAAATACAATGTGGGTCTGTTGCTGACAGGTATGCCAGGACATAAAGCAGAGATGACAGTATATGTCCTACTGAGGTAACCTTTGATTTCTAGTTTCACTGTTGTGGTTTTCTGAAATGTTTAGAGTATTCATAATGAATGTGTTACTTTCATAATCAGACAAAAAAATGGTATTTAAAAATGCTAATATAGAGGTGATGTCATCAACATGGCGGTGAAGGGATGCTAGTATCAACTCTCCCAAAAGAAAAGCCGCTTATAAAGAGACATCAGCCAAACCCAGAGAAGATCCAGAAACGCTACACAAATCTAACACCTTCACGGGTGAGTAGGACTTGGAAAGAAGCTAAAAAGACTGATTAGGGAGAAGAAAAAACTACCAGATCCCCTCTCCCCTCCCCTCAATGCAAAATCGAGCAGGAGACCAAGACGAGAGGCACCTGAGGAAACCCATAAAAGGGCAGAGGCATTTTCCCGGGCACAGCAGAGTGATAAACTCGAGATTGACACCAGCAGTCCCTCCAGGTAGCAACAGAGCCCTGGAGAGGGCAGAGTGCACTGGGGAAGTTGGTGGGACACGGAATAAAGTCCCAGGCAGCCGCGGTGTGGTGTGCCCCCCCCCCCACCTCCATTACGGAGCCAGCACTCTAGCTCCTGTCTGGAACAGAACTCTGGGGTAGTGGTCTACCCACCCCTTCAGTAACACTATTAATATCTAACCACTGGAGGAACCCCAGCGGTGGGGGATGGGGGGTTGCGGGAACTACCAGCTACAGGTGTGGGAGAAACACAGGACAAAGCTGCATGCTGTAAGAACTTTTCTGTCCTGCCTCGCGCAAGAGAGGGAGAGCTCCCAAGGCAGTTCCACTGTGCTGCTCCGAGCCAGAGAATTACTGCGGGAGGCAGTCAGCTTCACAACCCACAGATAAAGACTGTGGGCTAGGCTGCCGCAACTGCCCTCCAGGCGTGGGAGAAGTGCGGAACAAAAGCCAAGCTTGGTTGGCACTTCCTGCTCTGCTCTGCGCAGAAGAGGGGCCAGGTCAGGGCAACCCCACCACAGCACGCCAAAGCCCTCCAGGCATGCACGCCCCGCGCCCCCACCCTCCAGCTGCGTGCCCCGAGCTGCTACTGCCCTCTAGGCGCTCGCCCCTCACCACCGCTGCTGACCTTCAACCGTGCGTGTGCACGCCCCGCACCGCCCTCCAGTCGCGTGTGCACGCCCCATGCCGCCACCCTCCAGGCACGCGCCCCGCGCAGCATCCGCCCTCCAGGCACGCGTGCCGCCACGCCTCCACGCGCTCCACCCTCCAGCTGCGTGTGCCAAGCTGCCGCCGACCTCCAGGTGCACGCCCCGTGCTGCCACCGCCCTCCAGTTGCTCACGCCACCGCTGCCGCCCTCCAGCTGTGCGCACTGAGCTGCCGCAGCCTACCAAGCATGTGAGAGGCGCTAGGGTCTGCAAATCCACAGCAGAGCTTGGAACAGCTGGAGATTCCTGGCGGGACCCGAAGTTACGGCTGCCTGAGGCAACACACAGTCACCTGCTCCCACCTCCCTCCCCCACTGTAAAGTGGAGGGGACCTGATGGGGGTGAAATCAGAGGTGCAGAGGCGCAGGGCCAGCCTTGGAAGACTCCTCCCCACCAGACCCGACCCTAAAAGTGGTGATAGCCTCTAGTAAACTCTGGAGGAAATAGTGGGAGAGAAAGAACAGGAAGATCTATAGTGAGAATACTAGCAGTGACAGAGACAGAAATAAACCTGAAGGCAGCAGCATCTGACACCTGAAAGGGGACAAAATTCCAGCAGTGGGGCCACCCAAACACCCCAAAACCTCAGGGGCAAGACTACAGAAGACCTCCTAAACTAAACCTACAACTACCGTCTCAGCAGGAACCACTAAAAGAAAAAAATCTTAAAAATTCATCCTCCCCAGCTTACAAGGATCTAGAGCAAAACAGCCACAGACGCCAGTACTGGGGTTCTTGGAACTGAGTGGAGCTAGCTCTAGGACCACCAACCACCATGACC
>PVIJ01021394.1:0-18598 GCA_004024925.1 Scalopus aquaticus | reverse complement strand
AAATCGATTTATGGAGAAAAATATCCCTAACTTTGAGAGCTGACTCGAAGAGAACCGGATACCCTACGCAATACAATCAACCCCGGGGGTGCTTTGGACTTGAAAATAAACCAAAGAGTCGGAATAAAGAGAAGAGAAAAGACATCGGACTCCACACAAAGGAGCAGCAGAAAGGAGAGGTGGGCGAACCGGCTTCCCCTGAGAGCCACTGAATACAAGGTTAGAAACTGCGGTGAGGTTGGGGGGCTCAGGCCAGGTGACTGGGAGTGCAACCCCCACTCCCCTACCCCACGACCCCCCTCTCTTCCCTGTGGGGCAGCCCTGAGGAGCAGGAAAGCGGGAGGGTCACTGCGTCCCATCCCCCCACCTGGGGCTAGGTAACATCTTAAAGGGGAGAAAGTCCAAGCAAGAAACATCCTCCACTGGTTGCTAGGTGATAGATTAGCCAGAAAAACCGATGGGCTGGAAAACCTCCTGTGGAGCCCACCTCAAACACTCTGATCTTTAGAATACAAACTGATCCCAAGCTGATGGGAAGGATGGCATTTAAGGACTATTGACTGACAATCCCCAAAACCCCTCCCATACCTGTTGCTGAAACTATCTCCTGCTGAAACTATCTCTGACCACACACTCCCCTGCAAAGTGTCAGCATCTTGGCACCCGGAGGGCGGCAAAAAACAAACAAACAAACAAAAAAAGACCGCAGCAGGTGGTGAACACGGCCCAGCATTTGCCACCACCCCCCCCAACTTATAAGTGGCTGTACACTGGCATCCTAGAAACTAGGGGAGGTGAAATGCTGATCAACAGCCACCCACAGCCTCCACCCCTGCACCCCTTCATGGAGTAGCAGGCCCCAAGCAGCAGAAAAGAAACTAAGACCAGGAGCTCCCAACACCTCCCCACCAGACATAACCCCAGGGGCAGGAATAGCCCCAGGTAAACATAGGAGGAAAGGGGGGGGGAAAGGGGGAGGGGAGAAAGAATAGAAAGACTCCCAGCAAGGACTAATGACAGCAGCAACAGCAAGACAACAACATCTGTCACTGGAAAGGAGGGGCTGAACCCCAGCAGGGGACCCAAACAGAGACCCCAGAACCTAAGAGCAAAAGGACTACAGAACTCCAAATTCACATCTCCCCAATACTTTATTTTCTTTATTATTATTATTTTTATTTTTTACTATTTTATTATTATTATTATTATTATTATTATTATTATCCTTTTTTTTTAACTTTTAACCTACCTTTTTCTCTTGGTCCTTCATTCCTACTTTTCTTCATCTTCATTCCCCTTTTCTTTCCTCTCCCTGTTTTTTTCTCCTTTCTCTCTTTTCTCTTTTCTTTCTTTTTTACTAAAAACCACCCCTTCATCTTCCCTAATTAAACTCAGAACCGGAAACACACTGGAGACACGCCACGAGAAACACAAAAATTCAACAAAGAAAAATAAGAAAATCCAGAAGATACCCAGCCACAGCCAAGGCAACTCAGACACTAGGGAACCATAAACACTCTTGAGCAAGTAAAACCAGGAGTCATGCCCGCCAGCACCAGTGGAAAACTACGAACACAGCAAAGCAGAAAACCAACAACGGGAAAGAAAAAAAGGCACAAATGACCCTCAAAACAATACACCACAAAAAGAAAATCCCTCGCCAGAACCCATTAATATGGACATAGAAGATTACATCCACCTAACAGATAAAGACTTCAAAATAGCCATCACAAAAAAATTGATAGAATTAAATGAAAAGAACAAAGAAGTGAGGAACAAGAATGAAACCATAAAGAAGAAATTGAAGGAACTGGAAGATTCAAAAGAACTGAAGAACGAGAACAAATCCATAAAGAAGAAATTGAAGGAAATGGAAGATTTAAAAACATTAGCAGAGGAGCTGAAGAAATCCAGGGAAAGCCAGAAAAGTGAATTAAAAGATATGCAGGGAAGAATAAGCACGCTGGAAGATAAAGATCCTAACAGAATCAAGGCAGAAAAGGAAAGAGAAAAACAAAGCAAAAAGAATGAGGAAAAGCTTCGAGAACTATCTGACACCATGAAAAAAGGAAACATCAGAATCATAGGAATCCCAGAAGGAGGAGAGACAAAGGAACAGAGAAACTTCTCAAGGAGATAATTGAAGAGAACTTCCCAAACATAAAAAAGGAAACAAAATTTGACATACAGGAAGCCAGACGATATCCATATTATTACAACGAAAGAAAAAAAACTGCAAGACATATGATAATAAAACTATCAAGAATTCAAGAAAATGATGAGGGCAAAGAAACAAATAACCTATAAAGGAAAGCCAATCAGCTGACATCAGATTTCTTTGAAGAAACACTACAGGCAAGAAGAGTTTGGAGGGACATATATAACACACTACATGCCAACAAATGTCAAGCAAGAATACTCTACCCTGCAAAGCTCTCATTCCTCTATGAAGAAAAAACACGGACCTTCTCCGACAAACAGAAACTACAGAAATTCATCACTAGCAAACCCCCACTCCAAAGAATACTAGAAGAAGTCATGAAGACAAAACCAACAGAAGAAAGACCAGGAAACACAGAATAAGGTAAGAAGCAGAACCACAAAAGAGTAAACAAACAAACAAAAAATATGGATGACAGTATATCAATATTAACTCTAAATGTAAATGGACTAAACACACCAATTAAAAGACACATCATAGCAAGATGGATCAAAAATCAGAACCCAACCTTCTGCTGTCTACAAGAAACACATTTAATTGAGAAAGATAAACAGAGATTAATAGTTAAAGGATGGAAAACAATCCCACAAGCAAATGGACCAAGAAAGAAGGCAGGAACAGCTATACTTATATCAGATGAAATAGACTTCAAACTTAAAAAGGTAAAAAAAGACAAAGCTGGTCACTACATCATGATAAAGGGGACAATAAAACAGGAGGATATAACAATCATCAACATATACTCCCCAAATGAAGGAGCACCAAAATACATCAGACAATTATTATCATCCCTGAAAACAGACATTAAAGAAAATACATACATAGTAGGAAAATTCAACACCCCACCTTCTCTACTGGACAGATCAAGAAGACAAAAAGTAACCAAGGACATTAAAGCTCTAAATAAGGACCTAGACCACATGGGATTAACAGATATCTATCGATCACTTCACCCCCGAAAAAGTGAATACACATTTTTCTCAAGTGCACACGGAACATACTCCAGGATCGATCACACATTAGGCCACAAAACAAACCTCAACAGATACATAAGATCAAAATCGTACCAGCCATCTTCTCCGATCACAAAGGAGTCAAATTGGAAATAATCATAAAAAGGAAAAAAGAAACCACCTTACCTCATGGAGACAGAAACCCACATTACTGGAAAACCAATGGATCAACAAAGAGATCAAAGAAGAAATTAAAAAATACCTAGAACTGAATGACAACGAGGACACAACTTTCCAGAACGTCTGGGACAAAGCAAGAGCAGTAATAAGAGGAAAATATATAGCATTACAAGCTCACATCAAGAAACAAGAAACAAATCAAAGAAACAATTTAATCTCACATCTCAAAGAACTAGAAAATGAACAACAAAAAACCCCAAAACACAGTTTAAGAAAGGAAATAATAAAAATCAAAGCAGAACTAAATGAAATGGAAATAAAAAAAAAACCCAGAAGATCAACAAAACCAAAAGCTGGTTCTTTGAAAAAATAAACAAAATAGACAAGCCACTAGCCAGAAAAAATGAGAGAAAACACAAATAAATAGGATCATAAATGAAAAAGGAGAAATTACAATGGACAAAGCAAAAATAAAAAAACATAATCAGAGATTACTATAAAGAGCTATACAAAACAAGTATAACAACCTAGAGGATATGGACAAATTCCTAAAACTATACAATCACCCAAAACTAGACAAAGAAGATATAAAACACCTAAACAGACCAATCACAAGTAGTGAAATTGAAACAGTAATCAAAAACCTCCCCAAAAACAAAAGCCCAGGACCAGATAGTTTCACAAATGAATTCTACCAAACATTCAAAAACGAAATAGTCGCTATATTACACAAACTCTTTCAAAAAATTGAAAAGGAAGGAGTACTACCAAACACATTCTATGAAGCAAATATTACTCTAATACCAAAACCAGACAAAGACAATACAAAAAAAGAAAACTACAGACCAATCTCCCTAATGAATACTGATGCAAAAATATTCAATGAAATCTTGCCCAATAGGATCCAACAATGCATCCATAAGATAATACACTATGACCAAGTGGGATTTATCCCAGGGGCACAAGGAAGGTTCAACATCCAAAAATCAATCAATGTAATCCAACACATCAACAAAAAGAAAAATAAAGACCATATGATCATATCAATAGACGCTGAGAAAGCATTTGACAAAGTGCAACACCCATTTATGATAAAAGCCCTTGAAATCCTTGGGATAGAAGGAACATACCTCAACATAATAAAAGCCATATACGACAAACCCACGGCTAATATTATCCTCAATGCTGAGAAGCTGAAGGCCTTTCTCTTAAGATCAGGAACAAGGCAAGGATGTCCACTCTCACCATTACTTTTCAATATAATACTGGAAGTCCTAGCCAGAGCAATCAGACAAGAGAAAGACATTAAAGGGATCCAAATAGGAAAGGAAGAAATTAAACTGTCTCTATTTGCAGACAATATGATAATATATATACAAAACCCTAAAAACTCCATAGAAAAACTACTCAAAATAATAGACCAGTTCATTACAGTAGCAGGATACAAAATCAATGCACAGAAATCAGTAGCCTTCCTATATGCAAACACCCAATCTGAAGAATAAGAAATTAAGAAATCCATGCCCTACAAAACCGCAACCAAAAAATTCAAATATCTGGGAATAAATCAAAACAAAAGACATAAAGGACTTATACAAAGAAAACTACAAAACTCTGTTGAAAGAAATAGAAGAAGACACAAGAAGATGGAAAGGCATCCCCTGCTCATGGATTGGAAGGATTAACATTATCAAAATGGCAATCCTACCAAAAGCAATTTACAGATTCAATGCTCTTCCAATCAAAATCTCAATGACATTCTTCAAAGAAATAGATCGACTACTGATGAAATGCATATGGAACCACAAAAAACCTCGCATAGCTAAAGCCCTAACTAAAAAGAAAGAAAATGGAGGAATTTCACTCCCTGATTTCAAACTATATTACAAAGCCATAATAATTAAAACAGCATGGTACTGGAACAAAATCAGACAGAAAGACCAATGGAACCGAATAGAATACCCAGAATTAAAGCCACATATCTATGAACAACTAATCTTTGACAAAGGAGCAAAGAAAATGCAGTGGAACAAGGACAGCCTATTCAATAAATGGTGCTGGGAAAACTGGACAGCCACATGCAAAAAAATGAAGCTAGACTACTACCTCACACCCTGCACAAAAGTCAACTCAAAATGGATAAAAGACCTGGATGCAAGACCTGAAACCATAAAATGTATAGAAGAAAATATAGGCAAAACTCTACATGACATACATCTCATCAAAATCTTGAAAGACACATCCCTCAAAGCAAAGGAAGTGAAAGACCAAGATAAACAGATGGGATTACATCAAAATAAAAAGCTTCTGTACAGCAAAAGAGACATTAACCAAAACAAACAGACACCCTACCAACTGGGAAAAGATCTTTACACACAATACAACTGATAAAGGACTGATAACAAAAATTTACAAGGAACTCACACAACTCAACAAAAACAAAGCCAATAACCCAATCAAAAAATGGGCAGAAGAGCTAAAAAGGCACTTCTCCAAAGAAGAAAAGCAAATGGCCAACAGATACATGAAAAATGCTCAACATCACTTATAATCAAGGAAATGCAAATCAAAACCACTATGAGATACTACCTCACACCTGTGAGGATGGCACACATTAAAAATACAGGCAATAACAAATGCTGGAAAGGATGTGGAGAAAAAGGAACTCTTCTACACTGCTGGTGGGAATGTGAACTGGTCCAACCACTATGGAAAGATGTATGGCGATTCCTCAAATTGCTAAACATGGAGCTCCCATACGACCCAGCAATCCCACTTTTGGGAATTTACCCAAAGGATACAAAAACACTAATCCGAAAGGATACATGCACCCGTATGTTCATTGCGGCACTGTTCACAATAGCAAAGGTATGGAAGCAACCCAGATGTCCAAAAATAGATGATTGGAGCAAGAAGATGTGGTACATATACACAATGGAATACTATTCAGCACGGAAAGAAGATAAACACATGCAATTTGCAGCGACATGGATGGAATTAGAGGGGATCATACTCAGTGAAATAAGCCAGAAAGAAAGAGAAAAATATCGAATGGTTTCACTTATAACAGGACAGGAAACCAAATAGGAGAGAGACAATCAGTGGGGGGGTGGGGGGGAGGCGGAGGGAGGGAAGGAAAAGGGCGCAAAATGGAATAGAAAAGAACACAAGGGACCATGGAGATGGATCACGGGTGAATTGGTGGTGGGCTACCCAAGGGGAATACAAAATGTAAAAGATATAAATAACAATAAAAATATATATTAAAAAAAGTAAAAATTATCAAAGAAAAAAAAAACCAAATTTATACCATTTCTGTTTTTGAGGGGACTGTACAAACTTGTATGTACTGAAGGATTGTACAAATCTGGGCATACCTGAAAAATGATAATTGGACTGCAGTAAATGCAGATCCTTTTGTTCCTGAGAAAGTTGGTCTCTATGGCAATGCTATTCTAAATGTCTCAGCTCATGGACTATCACTAGTCTCCAAATTGTTAGTTGCTAATCGGATACAAGATGTGTGTAAAATCTCAGTGTGTTTAATACCTTTTATAGGAATTTGACATCAATGTGACATGCATTCATTTCACTGTATAGTGTATTTGACAAAAGTATTAGTTTGAAGCAGCAGCAGCTTTGTAGATACCAGCATAGTGTGGGTGAGCTTGTGAACTAGTGAGAAAGGCAAAAATTGAGGCAGCAGAATCAAATATCCCAGGGAAATGACTACAGAAGTGACTTAATATGACCAAAGTAACGTCACACAGGCAAGCACTCTGGTTCCAATGGTTTAGCTATAGGGTCGAGGAAACACAATCCAAACTCTGTGTACCTTTGTTACATGGAAAGCACACGCGTAGTCTCTGGATCTTAGGAAATTCTCAAAAAGTGTGAGTCATTACTATTGTTATTAGTGGGAGCATGAGACCTACATTTCATTTCTGCTGACCCAGGTTCAAGTTGTCCCAATCAGTTAAATATTAACACTGAGTTTTATCTCATTGTTCAAGAACCTACCTTGTAGATCTGAGAAGTGCTAATATTTAGTTATATCCTATTGTTCTTAAGAATAAAGCCAAACATATAACAATTGCTCATAAGAACAATGAGAGTCAAACAGGAATTCACTTGAAAGAAAGTCAATAGTCATTTGGTTTGTGATGTATAACTGACTTAGAAATAATTGTCCTCTTTGGAGCTCTAACTCAGTAATAGCCAATGAAAGTAGGTGAAAGCTGTGAATGGCTTGAGGATGTTTATATTCTTCCTTCTTGAATGTAGCTAATGCAAACAGAACATTCCCATATTGTTTTTCCGTGCTACTAGGTGGACTACCTTGTAGTTATTTCCCCTGTGATGGCTTCCCAATTAGAGGGCAATGCCTCTTTGTCACAAAATGTGTTTGAGTACGTACCGAGTTTAAGTCAAATTTTACAACTTAAAAATTATATATCCTTGTGAAAGATAATC
This sequence comes from Scalopus aquaticus, assembly GCA_004024925.1. Taxonomy (NCBI): domain Eukaryota; kingdom Metazoa; phylum Chordata; class Mammalia; order Eulipotyphla; family Talpidae; genus Scalopus; species Scalopus aquaticus. The sequence goes on along the minus strand of PVIJ01021394.1, from coordinate 10,771 downwards.
TTTGGGCATGCCATCATTTCTTGCAAGTTAGGGGGAAATGCCTGCGTCGATTTAGGCCCCTAGTGCTTTGTTGGAAAACTCATCCTTCATATATCACTCGATTTAAATGAAATCAATTTCTAAATGTTTAGTCATATACTAATTTTAACGTAATTTCATGCCAAGAGGCTGAAAGGTATCTATGAGTAGCTCTGAGGAGGCTATATTAATGGTTTTATTTGTACTTATACTTGGATTTAATACGTCTAATATGATCTCTCTTGGTCTGTGTGTACCAAGAGGGCAATTGTTGACCTTTCAGTTTTATAATCCAGATAACAGTATGTTTCTATTTAAAGTCTATTTTTGAATCCTGGAACATCATTACTTGCTGGCTACATCCCAAGTATGATTTCTCTTCTCCCCAGCTAAACTGTTTTCTGGTAAAAGCTATCACTTCCATTCTTAGAATATACTATTAATATTAAGTGGTTTAAAACAATCACATTGGTTGTTCTTAAGGAGGATTTTACTTGCTTTTAAAAATGAACTGTATCCTTAGAGTTGTTTTTAAATTCATTTTCTTAATTCCTTCCAAGTCCTGCATCTCTTTTGGAGGTATTTTCTGACAACACAACACCAAAATGAAGCAGTCACTGAGGTCTATTTACATGAACCACAAACCCTTAAATGAATCGGACATGCTCTTACTGCAGGAACAGAGTGTTTCCTGGCATTGGGTTAGAAAGATTAAATCAAATTAGCCCAGATAAGTCAACTGTTACAAGGAGCGGAAACTGCTAAATTAAACTTTCACAAGAGTTACAAATGGTACTAAGTCTACTTGGAAATGAATAAGAAGGGTCATTAAAGGGTTCAGTGAAGGTAAATCTGACTTTAATATTTTTATTCAGTGAAGAAGAAAATGAGGTCCATTAATTTATTTTTGTAGCTGATGATTAGAGAAAAGCAAGGGGAAAAAAGACCAAAGTTAAGAGAACATTTAAATAAACAAGTAGTAGTTAACCAAGGAAAAACATAAAATGGCAACTTGAAAAATGGAGCCTGAAATCTGAAATGTTAGTGGAACCAAGGACTGAAACTAACACGTACCCTTGAATATATCCCCATGGCCAGAAGCAACAATTAAGCACAGCGTAAAGTAGCTGCCAATTTACAGTACACTGCACTAACTTCCTATGAAGTAGATAGAGGGCATCAACATCTGAGACTTTTGATGCTCACAGAACTATGGATAAGAAAATTTGGGCTCTTCTTGCAAAGATAGGGCCTGCCAAGTGGAAATGTGTAGTAGTTTTTAATCACTATGAAAAACAATCAAACGTGTCTTACCACTTGTCAAGGCAAACTGGAGCTGCAACATTCACCAGCCTGCCCTCTTACCTAAATACTAGAGCACAGAGGTGCTGAGAAGAGGGGGCTCACTTGTTGAGAAGAGGGGCTCTGGTGCTGGGCTGCCTGGGTTTGAAAGTTTCCATTCATTATGCATAATCTCTATGTTTTCCATTCATTATGCATAATCTCTATGACCCTAAATTTATTCTTATGTAAATGGGATGATAATATCTATCTCATGGGGTTCCTATGAAGATTAAATGACTTAACCAGTCTAAAGCACTTAGAACCTCTTGAATGTTCGAAGTGTTATTTGCCCTTTCTTAATAAGAAAAAAAGAAAACCCCTCATTCAACTCAAACTAATTGTGCTAGTGAAAATATAATCTGGGTAATGGCATTATAAATTGAGGAGACTGGAATTTGTAAAGTCCATGAAATTGAAGATTACTAAAGAAAGATTTCTAGAAGACAGTAAAGTCAGGTTTCTTAATGTTTGGACAACTGGATACTGGTATTTTCATTCCATCAAATACCAACATTCCATGACCCTAAAGGCCAAACTATTTGCTCTTCTTCTTTTAACCAAAAACCACACGTCTGAAAGACTCTTACCCACCCCCTCCCACCCCATCCCTGAGCTCTGAATGGTTGCTCAGAATACTCAGGCCTCCTCAAAATGCACATTTGCTCAATTCCACACCAGATGGAAAGATCCTTTTTGACTGGAGTCACGAGGGATTCAACCAGGTAAAGGTGTCCACTCTGTGGTTCTGTGTTCCCTGTCCATGAGGCAACTGATTCTCACCTGGTGGCTCAATTCAAATAACTGGCACCTTGTCCCTGCTCCCTACCCCCTCTCCACTTCCACATTTACAAAGCACCTTATATGATGTGGCAGTCACTGTTTTAAAGTATTTTCATCTACTAACCCTTTTAATCTTTAATAAATATCTCTATGAGTATAAACTATTGTCATCCCATTTTACAGATGAGGAAACTCAGGAATGGAGACGTTAAATAATTTTCCCATTTCCACACAGCTGGTAAACAGTAGTGCTGGGACTCAACTTCAGGTAGTTTGGGGCCAGAAGCCATGAAATCAACCCCTGTGCCTACTGGCTTGGTAAAGAGCCTAAGAGCTCCGCCTTATTTGCGGAACTCATGGTAGCCAGCAAAGTTGCTAATTCTCTAAGTGATGAAAGCAGGACGACACACCTGCTTTATTACTGCTGCCTTCAGCAGAGTCAGAAGCCCATGGGCCAGGCATGATGGAAGACGTGGAGGAAGCATGGCAAGGAAACCAGGGTCAAAGGAAATTATGATACTTCCTGCAGAAAGACACAGCCAGGAATGGAACCCTGAAGACAAGCTAAACAGTCTTCTGAGATCATCCAAATGTGTGAATGAATGCCTAAGGGCCAGGAGAGTGCATCCAGAAGCAACATATGGGATATACAAAAGCACAGTTACAAGTAAATCCTAAATAGAAAGCATTAAAGATGATTAGCTAAGTATTTACATATGTTGGCAAAACAGTCCTAGCATATGGCATTGTACAACAGAGCGCAGGTAAAATAAACTGCTCATTTCACCTATTAAAACCTGCATTTCCTTTTCCTTTCCTTAATATACTAAGTAACTATTAAAAAAGTAATTTCAACAAAAATATAAAACAGTGCCTTCAGGACACAAAGGGGTAGAAATAATTACTTCATTATTTTATTCCATAAACCTGCCAGAAGACTGTCAAACCTGAATAAATTGAAAGACAATACAGCTAATTCCCAAACTTAGGCTGGCAGAGAATTTTCAGAAAACATAAATACATAAACATGAGTGGACGACAACAAAGTCATTTTTTCACCTTTTCCAACATCTGTTTCCATTATTTGTTGCCTGTGTGTTTGTGTGTGTGTGTGTGTGTGTGTGTGTGTGTGTATGTGTTCAGGGATGTAGGATGAGGGATCTTTTTAAGGATTTTACCAAATTAGGAATGAATGTCCTCATGCACTCAAGTCACAGGTATAAATTATAATAGCCTTGTGTTTATACTGTTGTCTAAACAACTTATTATAAAGTGAAACACTTAGATACTCAATTCCTGTGCTTCAAAGACTTTCTAACAGGCTAAGATATAAGCAGTATCTTTAGATATGTCAGCAAATATGAGTGATATTTGCTACTCATGATTGTAAATGCTTAAAACAGGCAACTCCTTTTTTTCTGCAGCATTTCATTTTCTGTATTATACTGCAAAATGTATTCCTTAAATGATGATAGCATTGCTAACTAAAGCAATCAATATTGAATATGCATTTTAAAAAAATCTGATATATCTTTTTAGTGTATATTCATATTTTCAGTATCTAATCTTACATTGAAAGTATATTCATATTGAAATTACTTCAGGGTTTCAGACCTTAGCAACCCTATTACTAAATATATATTCATATTGTATATTGAACCATCAAGAATAGGACTAAATGCAAAACACAACTGAACAATGCTAAACAAAGTATCTGAATTTTCTAACAAGTGAAAGAAATTCAGAGCAAAAAGACTGCCAGCTTATACATGACGTGTGAAAGGTTGTGGCAAAACGTCATAATACTTCTGCTGTGAACTTGATTTCTTTATGTTACTAGGATACATATTTGCTCCTGGAAACAGTCAATGTTCAGGGGGATCTAGTATAATGTTTCAATGTGCAGATTACATAAAGTGCTAAGCACAAGAAGCACAAGATGCTTATATTTCCCTCCTCACTCCATCCCAATTACAGTAGCCCAATAGCCAAAATATCCCTCCTGTATATATTCCTTTTTTTCTCCTTTGACTGTAAAATCCCACATCAACTACTGGATAGAGTCGTTTACTTCCTGACAAGCAACCACACCCACTCAAATGCACAAAAATAGAAAAATCAAGAAAGCAGTATCATACTGAGGACTCCTAAATGTAATATTCTTACCTCAATCGCTGGTTAAACATTTTTGCAATCTCCCTTTGCTTTCAGACACACAAACCATGGAAAGCTGAACTACTTGAGCCCTCCTGGAATACTGGGAGCAGGAACTAGAAAAACCAGCCTTTTGTTCCCACAGTCTATTTACCCACTGAACACACCCAGTAGCACCCAACATAAAGTTTATGTTTTCATTCTGGGAAGCAGGCAGTATCTTCACTTGGAGAAAAGCCCCTGTTCATCCACAGGGGAAGGATAACAGCTGTTTCATCTTCTGAAGATTTTTGACATGAGATAATTTTCCAGTCACTGTTTGAAGGTGATTTATTCCTCTAATACCTATTCCCAACTCTGTTCTTAAATGACCTGAAAAAAATTATCTACTGATAACTAAAACATATGTTCCAGGTACTCTTTGAAGAGCATTACGTATATCACCTCCCATAATTTCCAAAATTTATTAGGTATGAACTATTATCATCATGCCTATATCACAGATGAGAAAACTAAGTATTTTGCCCACAGTTACCCAACTAGTAAATGGTGCAGTCAGAAGTTCAAACCAGGCAATTCAGCACCACAGGCCACATATCAAAGCATAAAATTCGACTGTATAATTGTGACTTTTATTTTTTTATTATTTTTTAAAGATTTATTTATTTATGCATACAAGAGCTGGGGTGTAGGCCAGAGGTGTGGGGGGGTGAGAGGATTCACCAAAGACAGAGTGGGGAGCAGAACAGGCGGAATGATTGAAGTACACTGCTGAGGGGAGCAGCAGACGAGACAGGAGAGGTCTGTTGTGCCATGTGCGAAGCTCCCTGGCTGGGGATCAAACTTGTGCTGCAGTGGTTGCCGATGACTTTTAGAGACAACTGCCTAACAGGATAAGGCTACCCAGCTGAAGTTCTCTTAGTGCTAGTACTACACTGCATCTTAAGTTGGAGTAAGCGAAATTTTGGGAAGCTTATTTTCCCAAGATGATTGATTATTCATTTATGTTACCTAATAGGACTAGTTTTCAGCTGCAGTGGGCCTTAAGTCCCGGGAAATTGAAAAGAAGAGGTCACTAACTTAAGAGCACAAAGAAAGCCATTACTTCCTTATACTCAAAGAGTCATACAGGAGACTCCAATACAGTATTTTTGAAAAGTCTCAAGGACTTAAGTTTTGTTCTGTTTTTCAGATTGGATAATTTCTACCCACTGGCTTTAAGCTCACCCGTTCTTCAGCTCTCTCCAAGATGTGCAGTCCCTCTAGTGTGGTTATTTTGGTTACTGTAAGTTCCCAGGTTTTCATTTGGTTACTTGTAGCTTTCATTTATCTGTTAAAATTCTAAACATATTCATTTATTAGAATCTTATTTTCCTCTCAGTCGTTGAATATATTTTGTTCTTTGCCCATAGGGCAATTGACTTCAAGTCTTTATTTTAAAAGTTCAATTAATTGGACATATGGAGGTTTGTTTCTACTAACTTTTTCCTTAACTGTAGTCCATTTTCCTGTTTCTTTTCATGAATTATTTTTAATGTATATTGGACAATGTGGATGACATACAGAGAGATTCTGGGTGCTTCTATCTTACTTGGGACAATGATTTTTTTATTTGCTTTCTAATAGGCAGTTGAGTAGGTTTGGTTTTATGCTTTATTACAACATATACACATAAAGGCTAAGGTCTTTCCTAAATGACGTTGAGGAATCAGTCTTCAAATTCTATCTCTTATACATATCTTATAAGGGTAGGACTGAGGATTTTGAGGAGTGGATCCATTATCAGTCTTAGTTTAGGGCAGAATCTTCACTCCTAAGTCTTCTTATGTCACAGTTGGATGTCCGGGATATTAATGAGGTATTATCAAGGTCTCTTCACTCTTGGTGGGCTGGAGTCCAACATACGGAGCTTGGGTCAACTAGTAACGACTCATTTCCCTCTCAACCCTATACCCTCTGGTCAGTATCAGGTAGTTCTGCCCTAAAAATATTCAGTCCAGTCCTCAAAGACTCTTGGAAAAATCTCCATATGAATATTTGAAGATTTCCTTTATATAGTTTCATATTCTCTAATGCCCTCTCTTGCAAATTTGAGCTTCTTTAGGCCTATTGAACTCTGATTACTGCCTCCTTAGCCATTAGACTGTGTTATGCCTAAAATCTACCTCACTGAGTCACTGGGAATTTTTCCCTAGACAGAGAGCTGGAATGATGGCCAAACTACTTTGTGGGTTTCCTTTCTTTCTGGAATCACAGCATTGTGTTGTTTGCTGTACAATGCCTGAAAACAGTTCATTTTGTCCCATCTTATCATTGTTTATGGCAAAAGGGCTAGTCCATACCAGTTTATCACAGAATAAATGTTGCCTGAGGTGATTCATTTTTTTAACAAATTTGTGATGAGAAAACTAATTCGCATGGCCAAATCTTACCAAGCTTTCACAATTCTAACCCAGCTCAAAACATAATCACATGCATCATGGGACAAGGAGGTGGTGGGGGACAACTAAAGGAAACATGAGACAATTTTCTTTTCACCTCATGGCCTAACTTGAGTTTCCTTATAAGCAGTTGCTGAGACATGAATTTGAACAGAAGTGGCTTATATGCGAAGTACATTAATTTCCTATGCCTTTCAACAAAGTACTCTCTAAGCATTCCCCCACCTTCTGCCTTCATGTGAAGTCTTATCCCACTAAGTTCATGGAAACTGCTTGCCCCTCTCTCCACCCACCCCTCCTGACCCATCACCTTGGTCCTGGTCTTAAGCGCCACCCAGTTACCACCATCTTTCTGGCAATTCAACACCCAGAGATGCCCCACGCCAACCTCGAGGCCTTGCCTTGCTCGGAGCCAGTGAGAAAGTCTTCTCTCCCCCAGGACCTCAGCCAGCTACTTCACCAGAGCCACCCCTCCTTCCAGCCACCCTTAGAAAGGGCGCCCCAACATCACCAATTGGGTCAATCATTCCACACTGACCACAACTTCTACTGCCCCCCCCCCAGATAGCTCGTCCCAGATGTCTCAGAGACACTGCCAACTGAGATCGACAGAAACAGGAGTCGGAAGGCAGCGCATCGATTTTAAACACTTTAATAGCACGTGCTAATGGCAGAAGACCAGGCCACCCTCATCTACGGGCTTTCTGGGCGCTAGATGAGGCTGCTGCTGAGGTTTCCTCAAGAACTCACATTCTCTTCTTTCCTAGATGGATGGGGCATCTCAATCTGAGGCTGAGTCTTGTCTTCAAAACGTTGGCACAGGTGCTGTTGCTGCCCACTGCTTTCTCCATGCTCTGATGTGATGAGCATCGTGCACTTGTCTTGGGCCTCCTTGCTCGCCAGCTCCAGGAGGTTGGTTTTCAGGGACTCCAGGGCCCCAGGGAGGAAAACAGGTGTGGACGATTTCAGGCATCAGGCATAGCAACCTTCTATAGAATGCAGTCCTCTAGGCTGCCGGGGAACAGTCACTCTGCTCTGCGAACGCCAGCACTTTCTTCTCCCAGGCATGATGTTTGCTGGGTTTTGCATCTGATCTACCAGGTTTGAAAGTCTGGTTGGGCCTTTAAGACACCCGGACTTATTCCTACCCCCATGCCCCAGAATTCATTGGTCAGGCTGGCTAGCTTGGTGACAGTGCTTAGTCTTTGTGGTATCATCGGTATCCATGGGGATCAGGAGTGGCCTAGAAATGTCTGTAATAGCAACAAAGTCTCCATGATAACTGGACAGTCTTTTTGAGGGAACTCTTAATTTTCTACCTGACTTTAACCTCCTAGCCAAAAAAAAAATGAATGTTCCAATGGAAACACTACCCTGTCTTCAGAACATGACTCCAGGTTATCTGATTCTAGTCTAGCATTGCCTTTGATCTTTTATATCCCTTTGTAAGTTGCTGGTCACAAATGGACACATTAAATGACTTATCAAACAGCAGTCTCTTTGTTTCCCGACATATGGTAATAAAATTAATTTGGCCTTCACATGTATATATAGTCAGTATTTCTATGTTCTTTGGATTCTCTTTTGAATTGGTTACAATATCTGCCAACTGCCTCAAGAGCTAGAGATTCTTTGAACACATTTCCATCTCATATCTATATGAGTGTCATGATTTTACTGTTTGAAAATGCCTTTAAAGCATTGTGAAGGTCATGTTGATATGCCCAGAGGATTCACCTGTCAGGCAAACATCGAAGACAAAGAAGTAAGCCTCATTCTCAGTTAAAACCCCAGAATGTCTTATAGTGTTGCTCCTAGGTGAATCAAAAGCACCCATGGCACTTCGTTGATTTTATTTTACTAATTTAATTTTCCTTTGTGTTTCTGCTCATTTACAGCTTGAAGCTATTCCCACTGTTAGCATAATGGTGGAGCGTTTGGTTTTAGGAGATCTCTGTAAATGGGTTCACAGAGATGGGTGAGAGACAGCAGAGAATCTGGTTCTTCAGTCTTTGGTTGCCTATTCAAATCAATTAAGAATTTCCTAGAATCTCCTAGAATACCCTCTAGGAGAAAAACTGCTTTTTGATGTCTGAACTGGTGAGGTTTTCTGGTTTATACTTGATTCATGGCTGAAATTACAGAACTGAAGCTATAATTTCTATTTCTCTGTGTCCATATGTCTCTCTGTTAGCAACTCAGAAATATCTTCACCTTCGATTTTGAGTGTATGATGTTTGCTTACTTCTGGATGATATTAATATAATAGATTACAAGATCTCTTAAATGGTCTCTGTTCTGATTGCCTATCTATGTAACTGTTTATATCCGCTGAATATTCCGCTGAATGTTCCTAAATACCTTAAGTATACTAGATGTAAACAATATATATTTTCTCAGGAACTCACAGCTATTGTAATAAATCAAATTTACTTAATTTATGTAAATCTTTGACATATAAGATTAGTTTAATAGTTTGGTTTAGTGATAAGTAAATCTCTTAGTTATCAGTGTTAAGTATGAGTGTACACTTATGCTATAATGACCTTTGGAAGGTATTGGGTAGAACAGTTTCCTTGCCTTTTCTAGCTTCTAGAGCTGAATATTCACATTTGTTGGCACATGGCTTCTTTCTCCAAGTTCAAAGCCAGCAGTATAGCATCTTGCTTCAGCTGTCACATTGTTTTTCATTTCTGTTTCTCCCATAGAGGACACTTTGATTACTAGGGTCAACTATGATTAGCCAAGATAATCTCTCCATCTCAATATCTTTAAGTTAATTATACCTTCAAAGTCCCATTTGTAAAATATAAAGTAACATTTACAGGTTCTACAAATACACACTGAAAACCTCAAGAAGCCATATTTCAGCCTCCCACATTGCTTCATAAGTAATTGCTCCTGGCAGCAGTGACTTTATATCTCACCAAAATATACCTTTGCTCTGACTTCTACATGCCTTTGTTTATTCTCTTTAAAACAAAGGAAAGGGGGTCTCCCTGGTGGCCTAAGGATTAAGTCTCAGTGCTATCACTGCATTGGTCTGAGTTCGATCCCCAACCAGGGAGCTGACCCACATGGCACAACAGACCTCTCCTGTCTCTCCCACTGCTCCCCTTAGCAGTTTATTTCAGTCAATCTGCCTGGTCTGCTCCCCCGTCTGTCTCACCCCTAAAACCTCTGGTGTACACCCCAGTTCTTCCGCATGCACATGTACATACAAGTGGTTTTAAAATTAAATTACTATGACAACAATGAACTCAGGTATCTTTAGGAGACAGGCTGGTACTGTAAATTAGTATAAAAGTCTTGCATGAGATAAAAAAAAGGGAACGGTGAAGACTGTGGCAAACCAGAGAGGCCTAGAATTAATGGGGGAGCCACCTAGTCATTTTCATCTGACTCTAAACATGTCATTCTCAGGCACTGTGACTTCACAAGAGAAGCCAGTTATCAAAGCTTACAGACAAAAATTTACTGATTTTTAAATTTTGGCTACTAATCATTTTTCCTTTAAAAACATCGGTGTAGGCCTAATGAGCCCATCTGCTCCCTAGATTAGATCTGTGAGAGACTACTTTGTAATTTGGCCTCTAGGGAAATGATGTCTTAATGTTCATACACAAGTTTCCTCTTTCTTGAATTCTATTTTTTGCATTCTATTCTATTTCTAAATACTTAGGCAGTCTCCCTCTAGCCATATTCTGCAGGATCTGTCAGACACAGGGACCAAGGGATTCTGGGACATCAAAAGTCCTCTGTTCTCAAAGGTGTTCTCAGTAAGAGCCAGCCCAGTTCCCAGGCCTTGTATTCATACCAACAAAGGTGTGTTGCTATCCAAGTTCCCTCAGGCTCTACTCTTGGGTTCACCTCACCGCACACCTAATAATCTGCCATGTTGACCTGTGTCTGACCCTGGCCTGCCCTGACACCGCTTTTGATCACAGACCTAGTCTGGCAGCCACACCCTCCCCAGCCTCTGTGCCTACTCACTCTGCTTACGATTTTCCCACTCCCAGTAGCGCACAAGTTGT
>PVIJ01021393.1:0-18605 GCA_004024925.1 Scalopus aquaticus | reverse complement strand
TTGTTGTCTTGTTGTTGCTGCTGTCATTAGTCCTTGCTTGAAGTCTTTCTATTCTTTTTCCCCTCTCCCCCCCTTTCCTCCGATGTTTGCCTGGGGCTATTCCTGCCCCTGGGGTTATGTCTGGTGGGGGGGGGGTTTGGAGCTCCTGGTCTTAGTTTGTTTTCTGCTGCTTGGGGCCTGCTACTCCACAAAGGGGTGCAGGGGTGGAGGTTGTGGGTGGCTGTTGATCAGCGTTTCACCTCACCTAGTTTCTAGGGTGCCAGTGTGCAGCCGCCTAGAAATTGGAGGGGGTGGTGAGTGCTGGGCCGTGTTCACCACCTGTTGTGGTCTTTTTGTTTGTTTGTTTGTTTGTTTGTTTGTTTTTTGCTGCCCTCCATGTGCCAAGATGCTGACACTTTGCAGGGGAGGGTGTGGCCAGAGAGTTTATCAACAGGAGATTTTGGGGATTGTCAGTCAATAGTCTTTAAATTCCATCCTGGAGATTTTTTTGCAACAGGTATGGGAGGGGGTTTGGGGATTGTGAGTCAATAGTCCTTAAATTCTATCTTTCCCCTCCTATTCATTTGCATTCTAAAGCCCAGAAAGAGGTTGTCGCAGCAGGAGGTTTTCCAGCCCAATCGGTATTTCTGGCTACTCTATCAATTAGCAGACAGGGGGGAGGAGGTTTCTTGCTTGTACTTTCTCGCCTTTGAGATGTTACCTAGCCCCAGGTGGGGGATGGGACACAGTGACCCTCCTGCTTTCCTGCTCCTCAGGGCTGCCACGCAGGGAAGAGAGGGGGGTCGTGGGGTGGGGGAGTGGGGGTTGCGCTCCCAGTCGGCTGGCCGGAGCCCTCCGACCTCACCGCAGTTTCTAACCTTGTATTCAGTGGCTCTCAGGGGGAGCTGGTCCGCCCCTCTCTCCTCTCTGCTCCTCCTTTGTGTGGGATTAGAAGTCCCCTCTCTTCTCTTTACTCCGACTCTTCAGTTTATTTATAAGTCCAAAGCACCCCCAGGGTCGATTGTATTGCGTAGGGTATCCGGTTCTCGTTGAGACAGCTCTCAAAGTTAGGGATATTTTTCTCCAAGAATCAATTTTTTATAGGAGAGCCTGATCCTAGCGTCTGTTCGCTGCCATGTTTTTACACCTCTATTTATGTATGTATTTTCTTTAGTGTCTGTTTTCAGGGATGATAATAATTGTCTGATATATTTTGGTGCTCCTTCATTTGGGGAGTATATGTTGATGATTGTTACATCCTCCTGTTTTATTGTTCCCTTTATCATGATGTAGTGACCAGCTTTGTCTTTTTTTACCCAGGTTTACCTAGACTTAGGTTTTAAGTCTATTTTATCTGATATAAGTATAGCTGTTCCTGCCTTCTTTCTTGGTCCATTTGCTTGTAGGATTGTTTTCCATCCTTTAACTACTAATCTCTGTTTATCTTTCACAATTAAATGTGTTTCTTGTAGACAGCAGAAGGTTGGGTTCTGTTTTTTGATCCATTCTGCTATGATGTGTCTTTTAATTGGAGTGTTTAGTCCATTTACATTTAGAGTTAATATTGATATACTGCCATCCATATATTTTGTTTGTTTGTTTGTTTACTCTTTTGTGCTTCTACTTCTTACCTTATTCTGTGTTTCCTGGTCTTTCTTATGTTGGTTTTGTCTTCATGACTTCTTCTAGCATTCTTTGGGGTGGGGTTTTGGTAGTGATGAATTTCTGTAGTTTCTGTTTGTCGGAGAAGGTCCATATTTTTTCTTCATAGAGGAATGAGAGCTTTGCAGGGTAGAGTATTCTTGGTTTACATTTGTTGGCATGTAGTGTGTTATATACGTCCTTTGAATCTCTTCTTGCCTGTAGTGTTTCTTCAGAGAGTCTGATGTCAGCCTGATTGGCTTTCCTTTATAGGTTATTTGTTTCTTTGCCCTCATCATTTTCAGTATATTTTCTTTGTCTTGAATTCTAGATAGTTTTACTATCATATGTCTTGCTGTTTTTTTTTTTCTTTCGTTGTAATAATATGGAGATCGTCTGGCTTCCTGTATGTCAATTTTTGTTTCCTTTTTCATGTTTGGGAAGTTCTCTGCAATTATCTCCTTGAGAAGTTTCTCTGTCCTTTGTCTCTCTCTTCTCCTTCTGGAATTCCTATGATTCTGATGTTTCCTTTTTTCATGGTGTCAGTTCTCGAAGCTTTTCCTCATTCTTTTTCCTTTGTTTTTCTCTTTCCTTTTCTGCCTTGATTCTGTTAGTATCTTTATCTTCCAGAATGCTTATTCTTTCCTGCGTATCTTTTAATTCACTTTTCTGGCTTTCCCTGGATTTCTTTAGCTCCTCTACTAATGTTTTTAAATCTTCCATTTCCTTCAATTTCTTCTTTATGGATTCGTTCTCATTCTTCAGTTCTTTTAAATCTTCCAGTTCCTTCAATTTCTTCTTTATGCATTCATTCTCGTTCCTCAGTTCTTTGTTCTTTTCATTTAATTCTATCAATTTTTTTGTGATGGCTATTTTGAAGTCTTTATCTGTTAGGAGGATGTAATCTTCCATGTCCATATTAATGGGTTCTGGAGAGGGAGTTTCTTTTTGTGGTGTATTGTTTTGAGGGTCATTTGTGACTTTTTTCTTTCCCATTGTTGGTTTTCTGCTTTGCTCTGTTCGTAGCTTTCCGCTGGTGCTGGCGGGCATGACTCCTGGTTTTACTTGCTCAGGAGTGTTTGTGGTTCCCTAGTGTCTGAGTTGCCTTGGCTGTGGCTGGGTATCTTCTGGATTTTCTTGTTTTTCTTTGTTGAATTTTTGTATTTCTCATAGCATGTCTCCAGTGTGTTTCCGGTTCCAAGTTGAATTAGGGAAGATGAAGAGGTGGCTCTCCTTGCTGCTGATCCTCTGTGTGGGTTCCGATGTCTTTTCTCTTCTCTTTACTCCATCTCTTCGGTTTATTTTTAAGTCTAAGACACCCCCCGGGTTGATTGTATTGTGTAGGGTATCCGGTTCTCTTTGAGTCAGCTCTCAAAGTTAGGGATATTTTTCTCCATAAATTGATTTTTTGTGGGAGAGCCTGATCCTAGCATCTGTTTGCCGCCATGTTTTAGGGAGAAGAAGCCATGTTTCTCGTCCTCCCGCTACACAGCCGGGGCCCCACGGGGTCCTGAGGGGCAGGTTCCTGCCAGCACAACCTCACTGGGCCCCAGGACGCCAGGGATGCAGGAAGGGGGCAGTCTCATTTTTCTATATATAATCATCCCAGAGGGTTCTTTTCTGTTCTTGTTTAATATAAGATAACCAAAGCTTAAATTGAAAATGCAAAAAAACTGAATAATCTCTGGTGTGAAAAAGCTATTATGGCCCTGTAAAAAGATATCACTGTGTAGTAGAATATGTTAAACAAGTGAATATTACCCATATGCCTAACATTTACAATTATTTAGTGGATGAAAATGAAGATCTGAATAAATTTCCACGCTCTTCTCACAGTGGAGCTGGCAAAACACCATAGCTATACGGCCAAGAGAATAGTGTCCTTCCTGATCTGGATTTCTCTTTTTTCAACATCTTCTTTTTCTTTAATGAATACTTTAACATTTTTGTGACATCCAAGTCTATTATGGAGTGTCTAATAAGCAGATGAATCTTTATTTTCAGTCTCCAGTTTTTCACATGCTAAAAGCTTAAGTATGAAATCTATCGTAACATTCTGATATTTACTCATAAGTACTCAGTATTTGCCAATCAGTATGTTAAATATGTTACATTTATTACCTCCTAGAAGCTTGCAACGTTGCTATTTTTGCTTCCATTTGTAGTTAAAGATACTGAGGCTCTGGGCCTCCCTGGTGGCGCAACAGGTTAAGCGCAGCACTGTGGAGCTGTCGGCAGCTGTGGCAAGAGTTTAATGCTGCAGAGGAGATTCCCACATGGTGCAGCTGACGTCTCCTGCCTTGCCCGCTGCTTCTCTCAGCAGTGTATTTTGGTCAATCTGCCTGTTCTGCTCCCTGCTCTGTCTCTGGTGAGCCTTCTCACCACCCCACACCTCTGGCCTGCACCCCAGCCTGTATGCATAAATAAATAAATCTTAAAAAAAGAAACAAACTGGGGCTCCTGGGTATTTTGTGAATACCAAAGGCCTTCGGTTGGGAAATGGTGGACAGGAATTCAGCTGCAAACTGACTCCAAGCTGCATACTCAATCACACTGTGGTACAGCTGAGAAGGGAATGTTTCTCAAATAATAATCTTTGCAAAATGTCACCTGCATGCTTCACATGCTGACCAGGGCTTACGCTCTTCCTCTGTGTACATGGCATTCTGAGTTCTGGCTCAGAGGCAGCTACTCTCTGTGCCAAAAAAAAAAAAAAAAAAAACAATGCTTTATTCAGTTCTCCACAAAAGAAAAAAAAGGTGAACGCTGCTTCTGTGGAGAAAAGCACAACTTCCCGATTAATGATTGACTTGTAAATGGATCACCCAACATAACTGAAATGGATGTGTGTTATAAACCAATATTCCTTCAGTAAAACATTCTTCCTTTCTTAAGAAGGAAGAAGGGGATCATCATGGGTAAACATTTATTCCTGTACCAATAAATAGTCCCCCTTGACAATGTCAGGGGATACACTGAGTTTCTATCTAAATGAAGGCTAAATTTTAATCATTTTATCAATTTATATGTGCTATCCAATTTATATATCTAATTAGGTTGTATAATACTTTAGTCACTATCACTTCAGTTGAATCATGTAAAATAATTTTGGTTATATATAATTAAGTTACATAGAAATTAATTTCACCTTAAGTCTAACTCTTCCTAGATTCAAGAATATTAAAAAGTTTTAAAAATGCTTCAATGAAAAGTTAAATTTCTAATAGGAAATGTGATAATTCACATAAAGAATGCCCTGTTGTGTACAAAAATTAAACTTGTGACCTCCTTTCAATATGCTACACTGAATTTCCCAATAAAGAGGAGAAGGAAGGATTTTGCTACTCTATCTTCATTTCTTACCTGGTTCCTGTTAAAAGCAAAGACAAACACTTATAAAAATGTAATTCTGTAACAGTATGAAGCTGACTTGCTAGCTGAGCTAAATCCACAAACTCAATTTTCTTGACATAATTCTAAAGCCAAGTGAACTCTCTGGTCTATAAAGCAAGAAAAATTTTCTCTGTCATGAATATGTGTAGAGGAATCACTATATAATCATGTTTAGGCTTTTTTTTAAATCTTAATTAAATGTCGTTTTCAAGTTTATACTGAGCAATTTATTTTGCAGTGGAAATTTACCTCCTGGATATTTAATCAAGTCCCCCCCCCCACTATTTATAAAGCACTATGGTAGAAGTCATAGATCAAATATCTATCATAAAACAACTTTAAATAGACACATGGGCACATTTTAGCCAAAATCCACATACTTTGGCTGGGGATGAATACATTTGCTATTTACAGTTAAATCCTTCCTCTACCTGAAGACATTCCTATCCTGGAAGACATTTTAGAACATGAAGTTCTAATCTTATTTTAAAATTAGGGTAAGTGAGTGACAGTCCTTTAAAGTGCTTGCCAATTAGAAGAGAAATGCTAAATATAGACTGGGGAACTCCACCTTATTAGAGATATTCAATCATTCCTGGATAAATACCTGAAGTCATTGTAACTTTCCCGCACAAACATGTCAATTGCTATATTTTCACATTTTTATACTTCCTGTGTGTGATTTTTAATCATTGTAGCCTTTTTTTACCATTCCCCAAATCCTCAAAATATTTACATATATTGATAAAGCTCAAAAACAAAATATTATGCATAAGGTACCAAGAGTCATCAGACAGCAAACACAAAACAGGATAAAAAGCAAAATCTTGGGATATTCCAATGAAAAACAAAATAAGTATTCTCCGTTAAGTTTCAAAACATTAACTGAATTTTAGTAGCAGATGGCTTAAATTCTAATATTCCATGTTCTCCTACATTCCATCATCTTTCTCACACAGAATATGTTTCATCTCTCTAGTTATTCCTTGTAGACTATTACTACTCTAGTGTTCATTCTACAAATGTGTAAACAATTATTCAGAGAGTTGAAGTGACTCCTAGGTATTAAACTCAGGTGTCAGACTAGATCCTTTGTATTTTCAAAGGCAGCAAGTCCCATTTAAAAATGGGGGGGGGGCGGGAAATCATTACAGAAGAATGAGGATTGTCAATGAGGACACAGTTTAAATTACACCGTAGGAAACATATCTGCCATTGAAGTATAGACCTGTATATCTGAAACTTAGGTAAGGTTATAAATCAACATTTCTTAAAAAAAAAAAAGCATAGAAGAAGAAGAAGAAGCACACCTGCTATATTGTGTGAAGTGATTATTCTGTGGTTCTATAAGACTATTTTTATAATCCTTCATATACCACCATAATATAATGGTAACAAAGAGCTTAGCCTGTCTGATTATAATTGGTTCTATTAAATAGCATATCCACTATGCATAGATTTCTGTCTCAATAATAAAGCTGTTACCCTCATATTTGGAGGTTTCCAGTTGTAGAATAATAATCATTCCCCAGGGATGAGGTAAAAAGACAGTATATGATTTAAGTTTCTGAGCAAAATTGTTTTTTATATATGTAATGAATATGTAATGATTTTGTATCTATGAACAACTCAACTCCCCTATTTCCATGTATATTTTAGCAATGAAAATAAGCAATGTCTAAGTCCATCAACACAATTAAAATAGGCTCTATCTGCATATTTATATTATGAATTTGACAGAATGGAATCTAAGCCTTACACAGAGATTTCTGGAGCCTCTGGACCTAAAACTTTGATTTTTAATGAGTGCTAATGGGATTGAGTTGCAGGAGAATGCAGCATGTCTGATTTCTTGATTTATTTTGAAAATGGATCAGATGAAGCTATCATCTTTCACACACTGCTCAATGGTTTGACTTAATCACTTTAGGACTTTGAAATTATACATTGTCTGCTCCTT
This sequence comes from Scalopus aquaticus, assembly GCA_004024925.1. Lineage (NCBI taxonomy): Eukaryota > Metazoa > Chordata > Mammalia > Eulipotyphla > Talpidae > Scalopus > Scalopus aquaticus. The sequence continues at coordinate 11,632 of PVIJ01021393.1, read as the reverse complement.
TTTAACCTGTTCTGTACTATTTACCTCATGTATATTCCTATTGTTCATATGCATCTGGGTGCACACACATACACACACAGCTTGGATAAATGCCTTAACAATTTGAAATATTTTTAAAGCTCAGGATTTTTCTCTTTAACATTCAGAACAATTTCATCTCCAGTTAGTCATATTCACAGTCAACTTTTAAATCTACACCTCTCATCTTGCGTGTTATCCTTAACCCCAGACCCACATGTCTAGTTTTCTGTGTTTCCAGAAGCATATCGAATGTCTCCAGCCTTCAGACTCCTCTCCTTCCCCACAAATGCAGTCCTCCCGCAGTACCCCACATCATTGTAAGACCCCATCCTATGCCCAGATGCCCATGACTGAAATCTCAGCATTTTAAATCATCTACCCCCACCCCTTTCACTTTTCTAATCTAATCAATTCCCATACTCATCTAATTAATTAGTTTCATCCAATCCTTGCTTCATTTCCCACAATGTCCCCTGCGTTTTTAATCTCACTATCACTTCCCTAGTTTAGTCCTCACTATGTCTCTCTTCACTTCACCAAGTTTCCTATTATATATTCATCTCTTCATAAGCTTAGGCCCTTTCTTCATCACTTTATCCTTCATGACGTTACTGATATGTCCCCCAGAAGATTTATATCAGGCCATTCATTCTCCCCAAATATGCAGTGGTTCCTAGGACACAAAGAATAAGATTCAAATATTTGGTTTGGGTGTTAATGGGCTACCTCTATGTTGACCTAACATAGCTTTTTCACTTGTGTCTCCCAGGTTAGTGTCTGTGTCTCCCTTGGTCTCTACTGTGAACTCAACATTATTTTGTTTCTTTAAAGTAAGTTGGTTATAATAGATGTATTTGTTACGGGTGGAATTGTCTTTCCAAAATTTATATGTTGAAGTTATGACCCTCAGAACCTCGGAATGTTACTGACTTTGAGGTAAGGCCTTTAAAGAGATGACTAGGTCAAAATAAAACCAATTCAGTAGGCCTTAATCCAATCTAACTGGTGCACCTGCAGAGATTCGCACACACCAACACCAAGCATGCACACTCACAGGGGAAAGGCCTTAAGGACACGGTGCATATCCGCAAGGCCAGGAGAGACACCTCACAGAAACCACACCTGCTGACCCTGAATCTTCTAGCTTTGGAAGGGCTTCCAGGCTCCAGAACTGTAAGCAATAAATTTCTGCTGTTTAAGCCCCCCAGTCTGTGGCATTTTGTTATGGAAGTCCTAGCAAATTAATACATTGCATATCCAACAAGTCATATGGAAAGGTGGGAGGGGGTACTGATAGAAAACTACCTATAAAATGGCACACAACTGAAAAAGTAAAGTACTTAATTTGTATAGGGCTATGCATTGTTAACGCAAAAATAACACTCTGATGGGCTAGTTTTATATAACCAAAGAAGAGAGTTATGACACTAGTTCAAAAGAGGAACTTGATTATAAAGTCCTAATCATTCTGTTACAATGTATTTCCTTATTTATTCCCTACCTTGGCTTGCAAGTGTTTGCTGCTTACTGTATGTGTATTTATGTGCTGTATCTGTCAAACAAAGCATGTCATTTTCCTATATATTAAGCAATGTGTGTGGGTGTTGGATGCACACAAGCACACCTAAGTATACTTTTATTCAGTGAGATTAGTTTGACATTTCAGGTCACATTTCAGATAAGTGTATGATTCTAATAAGCTTATTAAAACACTGGAAGCAGACTGAAATGAATCCCCCCTTTGCAACTTTTCTAGGTCACTAATTGTTCGGCGCTCTATATCCAATATGATGTAATCCTATCACTCAAGTGTATACTTGACACTATTTGGCATGGCTTTAACTAATGTGGATGTAAATTTGAGCTTTCTTTGAAAGTACACACCCAAGAAATCCTCTAAGTGACTTCATGAGAAAGTGGGAGTCTTAAAATTTTTAGTGCTATGAACTTCTAAATAGATATGCATGACTTTCTGATTTCTTGCCAAAATCAGACAAAAATCCAAATCTATTGTTTCACAGCACATCCTATGTTATAGTGTATGCCATGGAAAGGCTACTGAGCAACTTTTGTTTATCTACAAATAGATGTGAACAAAATACAAAATCTTGAGTAATAATTTAGTTGTAAGTGAAACTAAACATAACTCCAAATTAATGATATTGAATCACTTTGTAGGACTGATTTGACAAAGCGACTGGGTTTAGGCACTTACTGTCTGTGATAGTTGAAAATAATGATGTACACCTATTCATATGAAGTTCAAATTGGAGGCCAAATCTTTATTGCAACCTGTTCCAGTCACACAGGATGCTTGTTCATGAGTAATAACTCTACCATGGTCAAAATTCTCAGTTGACTTTGCCTAATTATTACCTGATGAGTGAATTACTAAAGGAAAAATAAAACAAAACCTAGCACTACGAGATTGACATTTTCTTTAAATTCAGATTCTTGATCATAACAGTTGTGATTATTGTCACTGATTTTTATCATATCGTTAGTCCATCTTAGACACTAAAATTGTACAAATAAAATCACTTTACTGGTTACAGTAGTTTGATCAAATGATGATGATACTTTTGGTTTAGTCACTGTATAGGGAAAACACTTAGCGGACCCTAAATGAAATTGGTCAGGATCACTTCAAAGGATTCTACTACTTGTTCCTTGAACAAAGGCCCAACACAAAGAGGGTGAGTGGGAGCTGAAAGCCAGTCAGAGCTTATTCCCAAGCCTTGTCCCTAAGACCTTCAAGAACCCAGAGAAGGAGCTTCAACAGACTCACTCAAAGGGATCCTTTCTGCCTTAGCAGCCTGAGGCTCTCACTACTTTGCTCAGTTGAATGTTGCTAAAAATTCCACATTCTTAAAAACCATTCTGACAAATCCTAACTAAAATGTGACTCATGAATTAAACAGAATTCTTTTGAACATGATTTGAACTTAAGCAACTGTCTTTTAAATTTTTGAATGATTATCCTTTTGAAAAGGTTAATATAATATTAAATTCTAAATATTTTCCAATGCTTAAACATTTGATTCAGCAAATTAGAATAGAAAGGCAATTTGTGGACTGGTAAGATACTTGTATTCTTGAGCAAAGATGTGGTCATTATGAGTATATGTGAATATCATTTAGCTTTTAAATTTCCAACAAACAGGGTCAATAGTAGAGTGTGAGCTAGAGCTCAGACGTTTAATTAAGAACTCAATTAAATATTTCAGTTACAACATATTAATTAAGAATGAATTAAATAATCTGGGATACTTTTAGCCAAACAAAACAGAGCAAATGCCTGCTAACAAAAGCAAAAGTTATACTGAATTTAAGCTTATAAGGGCCTCCCTGGTGGCCTAAGTATGGGTTAGCATTTTTTAAAGACCCTAAAATCCTAACACGTAAAAATCCTTTTCTAAATATTTGCTGAGAGGTGAACACATGGCAATTTGGGAAGAAAAGCCTGCCTGGAGCGGTCATGAAGCCAGTGCCCACCCCCACCCCTTGCCCTTTGCACATCTTCCTTCTGGATGCTGACTTGTATCCCTTAACATCCTTTGTGATGAACTGCGGATCTGAATAGCAGAGCTGAACTTTGATGAGAAATGGTCCAGCCTGAGCAAAGCAGAAGCAACTAACCTTGGGCTGAGCTTCAAGGCTGTTAGAGCCAGGAGGAGACTGCAAATACGGGGGTGAGGTTAGGGGTGCGACTATCCAGAAGCAAGGGGCCCACCAACAGAATTCAAAACTTCAGTTATCTGAAGAAAAACCTCTTCATACTTCATGAATGAAGTGCTCCTTAACTAGCCAATTAACTTCAGTCAAGTCCACATTTCTTTGTCACTAACCTGAGTTTCAGTCAGTAAAGTTTAACTCCTTTGTTCTCAGCCTTGGTCCCCCAAATTGTACATAATCTCATTACCTTTCTTAACTAGGGAGGCAGATTTGGGTTTATCTCCTGTGTCCTTGCCCAATGACATGCAATAAAGCCTCTTCCTTCATACAAAAAAAATTTTTAAATGAATATCTGTTGACTAGCACTATGAATATTTTTCTAAATATTGACACAGAAGAAAAAGTGGAAAACTACACAGATGAAACTACGTAACTTTTAAAAATGAACTCCTATATACGTAACATTTTAAATAAAAATTATTATGCAATTATCCCCTAGTTTAACAAAATAAAAAGAAACAAATGATGTAAGAATTTTTGAGCGTTAAAATAAATATTTCTTAAATACTTAGCATAAATTCACAAAAGATTTCTGTAAAGCTGACAAAGATTATGAGAAATCACTTTTGGCCTAAATTTTTAAAACTTAAATAGTATCAATTTTGTGCTCCATAAAATGAGACCAATATGCCACATTTACTTATCCTTACCTCTTCTTCTTATGCACATTTGTTAAGCACATTAACACATGATATAAATTCCATTTGCTGAATTATTTTCACGCTGCCTTCAGGCACTAATCCAGCCTGTCACTTGGATATATTATACTAGTCAATGAGTGGACAGATTCTATCTGTTAAAAAGACAAACCGTCAGTTTTGCCAAGTAAGTTTATTTTAAACTTACACAATGGAAGAATGTATTGAAAACAAATTTTAGTTTTAAGACAAATCTTGAAAGACAAGTTAAGGTTCTTAAGAAGGGCCTTTTTGTTGTTTTTTCAGAAATATGCCCTTGGAGATTCAAGAGACAAATCCTTGAAGGAGCAGAGCATAACGTTTATACCATAAACAGGAAAAAAATATGATGAAATAAGGGCTAGTATCAGGGCAAATATAGAAAAAAAATCTAATCAACTTACAGAAGAGAACGAAAGGGAATTCGTCTCTACCATGAACATTTTACCTCTCTCACACTAAAACTGCTGCTTCTTGGGCCTCCCTGGTGGTGCATCAGTTAAGCACAGCACTGTGGAGCTGTCGGCAGCTGTGGTGAGAGTTCAATGCCCAGCTGACGAGAGTCCCACATGGCACAGCAGACCTCTCCTGACTAGCCTGCTGCTCCCCTCGGCAGTGTATTTCGGTCCATCTGCCTGTTCTGCTCCCCACTCTGTCTCTGGTGAACCCTCTCACAGCCCCACACCTCTGGCCTGCACCCGGCTTGTATGCATAAATAAATAACTCTTTAAAACAAAACAAAACTGCTGCTTCTTGGCTTTGGACATGTATCTTTCCTTGCTTTTTAGCTCTCAAGTGATCAGTGTGGCTTAGAGTAGTCAAGCCACTCTTAAGCATAGTGAGCAATTACTCTTCTACCCCCTCAGGGCTCAACAGGAAGCCAGGGTGCAGGAAACACAAAGTGTGCTCTTCATGATCACTACACACCCCTCCCCATATTCTACAGTGGTAAGCTGAATCTCTCCAAAGGCAATCCCACCTTCTTTATAAAAAGAAAAAAATGCTGTTTTTAGAATTGTGACTTTTTTTTACTTTAGGCAATAGCTTAGGCAAACTACAATATATAACCTCCTGAAGGTTAAAGCAAGGTCAGTCTGCATGCCCTGCACTGACGCTTCACCAACTAAATGTCCGCAATGCTGGTCCCTATATGAACCAAGTATGTTCCAACTGGGACTGGGTAAGCACACTATATGGACTTCACACAATGACAAAATCATCTAAAAGCACATTTTTCAAAATATATCCCCATCATCAAGCATCACATGACTATGTATGTTGGTTCTCAACATCATTATAGTCCTAATTCCACAATACCTGGCCAAGAACTGACTCGCAGCTTCTGACTTGGACTTGTGTCCATTTTTTTAGTGTATTTATCCCCTAATTTTAATTTCTTTTTGACTTTGCTGATTTTGAGAGAGAAAAATAAAGATAAAAATTTCTTTACTCCATTAACTCTAAATAGAATTTTATTCTAACATTTTAAAAATTATAACCTTCATCAGATGAATTGAATTAAAATTACATATTTTACATGTGTAATTGTTAAGAGACAAAAAATTAATGAATTTTCCACATAAAAGAAGTTTCAAGCAAAATATTTAATTTAAAAATGTGATTTATAATATCAAATTTTAGTCATAATTTCAGCTTCCTAGGATTTATTAAAATTAACCTTTCAATAGGGCCTCCCCACTGGCACAGCGGTTAAGCACTGCGCTGTGGAGCTGTCGGCAGCGGTGACACGAGTTCGATGCCCAGCCAGGGAGAATCCCACAAGGCGCGGCAGACCTCTCCTGCCTCACCCGCTGCTCCCCTCAGCAGTGTATTTCTTATCTGCCTCTTCTGCTCCCCGCTCTGGCTCTGGTGAACCCCCTTGCCACCCCATGCCTCTGGCCTGTACCGCAGCTTGTATGTATAAATAAAAAATAAATCTTAAAAAAAAATTAACTTTTCAATATACAAAACTAATTCATTAATTTCAAATCAACAGTAAAAAGGTAATTCTAAATGACCCATCCACAGAATTACTTATGATTAACAACTGGATGTATCATTTATAATTGGTATCTGGTTTCTCTTCCCAGTTTTTACCATGCCTGTAAGTTAATAGAAGCTAGATCGATGGCTCCTCAAATCATCAATATGAAGAAAACTCTTTGTTATGAACTAAGGCCATCTGTCCTATCTTTGGTTGCCTGCCCTTAGATAGTTTCATTCTTTATCTACCATAAGTAGGTCAAGCCCAATTATGTCTTTATCTAAATTTTCCATTGAATTTTTGCTGCTATATACATGACTCAAAAACATATTTAATTAATGTCAAATCTTTTCCTGTTTCTCAGAAAGTACCATGTAAGTGAATGGAAAGTCCTAACAGTGGTGAACTTGCCAAAATCATTGAACATGGACTACTATGGCATCTTGGGTGCAAAAATAGATTGATAATCATTATTTCATTTGAAGGAAAATAAAACAACAATGACATTTACAAAAATCTTCTCAAAATAAGGCATCTTGCTTCAAGTTTGGCTGTCTACTCCCAACTTCTTATAAAAATGAACTGTAGATGTAACTCAGGTTTGACTGAACCAGTATGGTTCGTTTTCAGTGTTGCTCAAATAAAGGCGATTAAGCCAATGACCCGCTCCCTAACACCACACACTTACCTCCTAACAATTCTTTTAATTCCTCCAGCCCTAATTCCATTCACTTCCCGTTCCTTCTGCCTGGGAAGCGCGTCCTGACAGTCACCTCACTCCCTCACTTCCTTCTGTGTTCTGCTCTGTTCCCATCACAGGAGGCTCCTGAGTCTTTCCTCCACGGTGGCTCCTGATGTCACAGAGCTTAGGGCCCTCCACCCAGGCCTCCCCTGCTTTCCAAATGTTCTTGTTACACACTTCACTTTTATGAACGATGCACCTGATTTTGTGAACTGAAAGAAATGTAATTTTTCACTTTTACGACAAAAGTCAAAACCAAAGCCGCCATCCAGCATTTGTTTTACGGCGGGTGCAGAGACAGTGGCTCCTGAGCAACCGCGGGGCCTTGAGCTTTCTCAGATGCTGCTTTAGACAAGCTGGGTTTTTATCACATCGCTCCTGCTTTTACATGTTAGTGTCACTGTAGGTTTTATGTGTTATTTAGCATGATTTGGTAGCTTTGGTTTTGGATCTCGGAACACTCAAAAAATCATTTTTCCCATAAATGAACAGCAATCACTTTGTTTCAGGCCACTTCGGCTTAGAAGGGTTTCGTGGGAAGGTGCTACTTTCAGAGAGTAGGGGATACCTGTATTTCATTTTACAGGTATTTTTTAGCACCTGTCTCACCCCATATGAAGGCAGGGATTTTTGCTCACTGCTGTATCTGTGACTGGTATATTTTCAGTACTCAAAAAATATGTATTAAACAAGTGAATGCTTTTATTGAATGATTCATAACTGATCAGTTTATATAGTGAAATAGGGGCACTTACTGATATGAAACAGCATTCTAGATAAGAGAATGCAACAGCGGCACGACAGGCATAACTCCTTTCTTCACAGAACTCAGTCTTCATGCAAATTTTTCACAAAATCTTATTATTTTTGCTGTGCTTTACCAGTTTATTTTTACTTGGTTATTTATATTCCACAAATAAGTGAAATTATCCATTATCAATCTTCCATTTTCTGATTTATTTCATTAAGCATACTCACCTCAAGATTCATCCATTTTGTTCCAAAAGGCATTATTTCATCTTTTTAAATAGTTGGGTAGTGTTCCATTGAGTATAAAAGCCATGAATTCTTTACCCAGTTATTGGGCATTTAGGTTGGTTTCATGACTTGGCAAGTATCAGTAACACTGCTATGAATACAGGGTGCATAAATCGTTTTGTGTTAGTGTTTTAACAGTACCTAGCAATGCTTCTGCAGGTTCATATGATATTTCCACTTTTCGCTTTTGCTTTTTCTATATTGAGGTAGCATTGGTTTACAATCCTGTATATGACTTAGGGGAATTGGTTCACACTTCCTCAGATGTATATTAATACCTACCCCACTACCCAAGGACCCATAGTCCTCTACCCAGAGCCTTTGGGCTCCTCCACCCTTTGTTCTTCCCCGTACCTGCCCTCTCCCCTCTAGGAGTCAAAAATCCTGCAAAGATATTTTTAAGATTTTTTTGCTTTGTTTTGTCAATTCCTTTTTCTTTCCCTCTATATTCCAAATATAAGTGAAATCAGCCAGTATTTGTCTTTCTGCTTTGTCTTATTTCACTTAGCATAAACTCTAGTTCCATCCATGTTGTCACAAATGGCAAGAGTTCATCTTTTTTATAGCTAAGTAGTATTCCATTGTGTATATACACCACAGCTTCTTAATCCACTGCTCTGTCAATGGGCATTTAGATTGCTTCCATGACTTGGCTATTGTAAATAGTGCTGCAGTAAAAATAGGAGTGCATGGATCCCTTCAAATTGGTGATTTTTTTATTCTTCAGGCAGATACCTAGGAATAGAATTGCTGGATCATTTGGTATATCTATTTTTAATATTTTGAGGAACCTCCATATTATTTTCCATAGAGGCTGTACCAACTTGCATTCCCATCAACAATGGATAAGTGCTCCTTTCTGCCCACATTGTCACCAACATTTGTCTTTTATAGTCTTTTTTATGTAGGCCATACTCACAAGGGTGAGGTAATCTCCCTTTGTGGTTTTGATTTGCAGTTCCCTTATGATGAGTGATGTTAGACATTTTTTCATGTGCCTGTAATGACCTGAATATCTTCTTTGAAGAATTGTCTATTTAGGTATTTTGCCAGTTTCTGGTTGAGTTGTTTTACATTGTTGTTGAGTCATACGAGTTCTGCATGTATTTTGGAAATTAACCCCTTATTATATGTGATGTGGAAATATCTTCTCCCAGTCTATAGGTGCCTGTATGTGTTGATGATGGTTTCTTTTGAGGTAAAAAGATATTTTACTGTGCTGTAATCCCATTTGTATATTTTTGCTTCTGTTTTCCTTGCCATTGGAATTGCACCTCCTCTTATATCTCCAGGACTGATATTCAGGAGTGTGTCACCTATGTTTTCTATTATATATTTTATGGTTTCAGACCTTATATTCAAGTTTGAACCACTTTGAATTAATTATTCTGTATGGAATTAAGTAATGATCTAAGTTGATTTTTTGCATATGGTTGTTCAAGTTTCCCAGAATTATTTGTTAAAGATTTTACTTTCTCCATTTTGTGGTCCTGGCGCATTTTGCTAGGCAGATTCTTGAATAGATACAAGAATAGCCACATGAATGCCAACCAACATTTATGTCCATGTCCATAAACATCTAAAAATTTATTTTTAAAAAATCAGAGCTGAGGTCAATACAACACAGACTTTTGGAATAGTCTAGATCAAGCTCATTTTAATTTTCCCCTTTTCTAAATTTTCCATTTGCAAGTAAATGCCCATAATGTACGGACTAACAACACAAAGTAACAATGTTCATTTTCATCAGTAACTAGATTTGTCCTGTTTTTGTGGATTCTTAGAAAAAAAAATAATAGATAAAGTTCATAAAGATAGAATTAATTGAAATCAAAGGCTTATCCCCTGCACGAATTCCTCAGTTGTGTGTATACCCTCATCAGTTCATGGACAAGTAAAACAGAAAGCCACACACTCTTTTCAATTCTGGAGTTTAAAATTGAGTCCTAACTCCTTTTAATTTATCCAAAGAGACTGAGAGATGACAGGTGCTCTAGAATGGAATGGCTTAAAAGCTGTGGAGTTGCCCTGACAATAGCATTCCAGGTTCTGCTCTGCTCTGCAGATGTGTAAGAAATCAATGACAAGGACACACATTCATAATCCTTTTCCTGAAATGCACAATAATAAAGGCAATGACTGTGTGTGCATGTTTAAGAGAGACTGTGTGTGAGAGAGAGAGAGAGACGGGGAAGACTGCATGTGTACATGAGAGCACGTGTGAATGAATGGGTATCATAAAATTTTCTCATTACAATAATGAACCTCCTACTACTGTTCTTACTTAAAGATGGCAAAATTGAGGCCCCTTGGGGCCGAGCTGGCATTTAATCTCAGGCCACCTGAACTCAAATCTGTGCTTTTAGGTACCAAGCCCTACTGTCTAGAGTGGATATTCGTCCAAGAATGATACCAGCTGAAGGGCCCAGCTTAAATCATCTCCCCTGAGGTGCCACCACAGGAAGTGTCACTCTGAAAACAAAGGTGATGCTGCTGCTTCATATTTTCTTAGGTGAGCCTGGATCTCAGGGTTTTTCAGACATACACTGTCTACAGCTTATACTAGCAGAGTTCCTTTGTCACTTTGAGAAGTTCAAAGATTGAATTTGTCACTTCTCAGCAACAATACAAGTTTGGCTTCCTACTCCCTGGGAAGCACTCACTCGGCACTGGCTTACAAGGGTAAAGGAAGAATGGCTGTTGTATGAAGACACTGTTATGGACAGAATCATGTTACCCTGAGGTTCACATGATGAAGCCCCAACTTCCAACATGATGATATTTGTAGACGGTACCTTTGGGAGGTCATCAGGTTTAGATGAGATAATGAGGATGATGCCCTCATGATGGGATTAGTGTCCACCAGAAAGCAATCTCTCTCTCTCTCTCTCTCTCTCTCTCTCTCTCTCTCTCTCTCTCTCTCTCTCTCTCTCTCCCCCCCCCCTTCCCCTTCCCCTTTCCCTTTCCCTTCCCCCATAAGGACACAGTACAAAATGTCTGCAGTCCAAACAGAAAGTTCGCACTGGAAACCAAACATGCTAGTTTGATCTTGGATTTCTAGTCTCTAGAACTGAGAATATGAACTTCTGTTCTTTAAGGCACCTGGTCATGGTATTTTCTTATCACTTTTTGTGCCGGCTATTTTCTGTGCCACCGCGTGAATTGTATAAGCATTCAATAAAACACACACACCTCCTGAACTACTGGATATATTTTAATGAAATTTTATTTTATTTTTTTTTTTTTTAAAGATTTTTTATTTTATTTATACATACAAGCTGGGGTACAGGCCAGAGGCGTGGGGCGGCGAGAGGGTTCACCAGAGACAGGGTGGGGAGCAGAACAGGCAGATCAGAAATACACTGCTGAGGGGAGCAGCGGGTGAGGCAGGAGAGGTCTGCCGCGCCATGTGGGATTCTCCCCGGCCGGGCGTCG
>PVIJ01021392.1:0-18605 GCA_004024925.1 Scalopus aquaticus | reverse complement strand
ACACACACACATACATATATATGTTTAAAAAAGACAAGGGCTGTTATTTATTTTTTTCAGATTCTGGTCATACAATACTTAACACATGAAAGGTTAAGGAAATCAAAATAAGGGAAAATGTCAGCAGAAAATTATCTCTTTCTACATATACTTGCTGACTGCCAATAAGGATCTGTATTATACCTTTCTGTATCTGTATCTGTATTATACCTTTCTTTTATCATCCCAATGTAACAGAAATGGGATGAAGGATAGCCTAGCTTGATGCCTTTTCAAAAATCACAGAATTCTGAAAGTCATCTGTTCAGACAGATATATGCAGACAATACCCTGCTTTCAGTGAAATTAATGCATGCAGTTCTTATTGCAAATATATAAATATATATATATACACACACACACATATAAACAAAGAAAGAAATGTGGTTATTGCACAGTTGAAGCTTTCACTCACTTTTGTGTTCTGTGTAAGTTCTGAATTCATTATCAAAGAGATAATTTCAAAATCTAACTCAGTAAGCTGCCAAGGGATCATTTAGGGTGGGAAGAAACAAAGTGAAAATGCAGTTGTATACAGTTAGACAATACCCCATTTTCAAATAAAATGTCTAGAATAAATTCTAGATTTAGGGGAAAATAACTATATTCTGTGACTGAGCTTCTTAAGCCATAGGGCTTTTATGATGAGAAGGAGCATCTATATAAAATGTACACAAAGACTGAAGTTTGTGTAATCATCCAGTCTTCTATTTTGAGCTGTTCTGTATGCGATTCTACGTGTGTGACTGTGTATGGTTATTTCAGAAGGCACTGCTTTAACTGCCTTCATAACTTCTCTTATCAACTTATCTGGAGCCAATTGTACTAACATTTTGCTCACCTTTCAACTTTAATGTTTCTCCTTGGTTTGAAACAACATAAATTTGGCTTCCTCATCATGAAGCTCATTTAGCTGCAGCTTGATTGCAAGTAATTTGCCCTAAGTAGCTCCATCTTTTAATTGTCTGCGCCTTTTTCCAATCTATAAACTGTAACTTCAGGCAGGCCATTTTAGTCTTACTATTTCCTCCTTAGAAAAGCATATCTAATAATCCCCATATCCTATGGCTTTAGGCATCTCTCACCATGTGAACAGAAGGAATAGGATTTTCATGCAGCTTTAATTGATTTACAAAATAAATCCCCCAAATTTTGGTATCCAAGAAGAGGTAAATCAAATATGATCTAAAAAAGTTAATGTTGTGTCTTTTGTTATTTTAAGTGGAAGTGATAAGAAGGAAAAGAGAGCATCAGTCTCTATGACTATTAATGACAACTATTAATTACAATTCTCATTCACATTAGAGGTCGTAAGAATTAAGTTTTTCTTTTTCCAATACAGTTTAAATACTCCCTAAATTTTTGTTTTATTCTGTGACCAAACAAATGTATTGTTGACATTTGAACTGGCATAGTTTTCTCTACTGGAGAAATAAGACAGCTTTACATATCTGGGTTGTCTATGCCTCAAAAATGTTGGGTTAATCTCACTGAAGTTCTATAACATAAAATACTGTTTAAAATATGTCTGTTTCTTGTAAAACCTTTTACCTAAGTATACCCTAAATGTATTGAATAGTGGTATATTCCATTCCCGGATAAGCCATTCTAAACAATTAAACTATACATCTTTCTGATCTATCAGTATATTTTCATTTACTTTTTAATACATAATATTGTTTCTATCCTTCCCCAAATATGAAAAGCAATAAATTTTTCATCCTCTTATTTACCATTTTAGTAACAAATACTGTCTTCATTTTTCTTTTTTTCTCCAACCAAGCGAATATTTTCACTTCATACTTGCTTAGAGGCCATAGACATTCCAAATGTTTGGATTACACAGGTCTTAAAAAAAAGGATTAAGCAAGAACTCTATCCCTATGTGAATCTGATTCTAGAATGATTATGTTTTATTATAAATCAAAATTTCAATAATTAAACAACCATTTAACTATTCTCTGCCACATTCTTTATAGAAATAAAAAAATAGACAAATAGAAAGAAATGTCACTGGGAAATGAGTCTTTACCTATGTCAGAGAGTCCAGTTTACCAACTAGTTTAGATCCATATCCTTAAAGTTTGGACAAATCAAACCAAGCTACAATTTATTTTTATATGTTTGGTCCTAATTAGTGGGCAAAGGTCTTCAAGAGTTTTATTTTCCTACAGAATATCCTTAACAATTTGGAAACTGTCAAAAGTAATGACATATCTTTTATTTGTGGTCCTTCCAAAAATTAACATAAAAAGAACAATTTGTTTTATCAGTTATTGAAATGATTACTGATTTTAAAACTGGTTTGATTCAGAATTGAGATCTGAAATATTGTTCTTTTACCTAAGTCATTATGATTTATTTCTTTGTAAATATGAGCATTTTTAAAGTAAAGCTTTATGGGATGGATCAAGAAATGGATTTCAAATAGTACATTGAAGGAAATACTATGTTGTGTGACATTTTTGCAATGATATATAATTCTGCTATGCAGACCGATTATATGAAAATATGACAGACCTTCCTTAGGTGACGTGGATACGTTTTCTGTTCCAAGAGATCTGGGCCCTTGGAAACTCAGTTCTTAAAAATATTGATAGGTATAATGTCCTATATGCAAATATGTATATATGCGTGCACACACACACACACACACACACACACACACAAACTCAGAGTCTCTGCCATATAATTTCATGTTTTAAATAGAAATTAGCATCTGATCTCAAGTTCTCACTTTTATGCATGTTGATCATTTTTCTAACCAACTGGTCAGGTTGAAATACTTATAAAGTCAATTATTGGCAATGCTGAAGCATTTCACTTGTAAGTCTCATAACAGTTATTTTTGGATAAGCATCAGAAGTTTGGGGATATTATTCAAACAACTTAGGTAACAGGTGGCAAATGTTGCAGATCTTGTTTTTTTTTTTAATGTTTGGGACTTTTTTTTTAAGATTTATTTATTTATACATACAAGCTGGGCTACAGGCCAGAGGCGTGGGGCGGCGAGAGAGTTCACCAGAGACAGAGTGGGGAGCAGAACAGGCAGAGCTATGGAAATACATTGCTGAGGGGAGCAGCGAGTGAGGCAGGAGAGGTCTGCTGCGCCATGTGGGAATCTCCCTGGCTGGGTGTTGAACTTGCGTCCCTGCTACCGACAGCTCCACGGCACAGTGCTTAAGCAACCGCTGTGCCACCAGGGAGGCCCCAGATCTTATTTCATATCAACACTGCCCCAAATTAATATACTGGGAATGTAATAATATTTTCCTCTGAGTCATGTATTTTTCCATTAGTTTAAGAACCTTTTTATTTTTTTTCAATTATACAGCTCAAAGTATCCGATGAAAAATATTCTTTGAATCTGCACTTGATTATTAGTCTCACTTGCTCTGCGCAACAACAAGGATCCTGTTTTCTTGGAAATATTTGAGACCATCTCATGGTGCGCTATAAAGTTATTAATGTTGCTTGATATTTGCTTTGACAGCTGCTCTGTACTCTCTTTAATCATCTTCATCATGGTCCGTGACTCTTTTTCCCCTCCATTTCACTTTTGCCTATGCTGCTTAGAGAGGATCATACATACAGAAACGCTGATGAATTCCCCTTCCCTACACACCCCCCCTGATTTTTCTATTCTACAAATTTAACATTATTCATTCATTCATGTATTTACTCATTCAATAAGTATGAATCTCACAACTGTTATATGCAAAGTCCTGGGTAAGAGGATGTCACTAAGATGTTATGTATAAAATTTATGTTTTAAATAGATAAGTGTAATATATCAATAAATGCATCTTCTAATAGGCTGATTAAGACAGTCTTATAACGCAGAAGTAAACCCATACCATACAAACTAAGAGTGTGGATTTTCTAGTTAAGAAGACATGGGTATGAATAATTATTTCATGATTTACAGATAAATTACAATGTATGTACTACTGCTAAGCTACCTAAAACCAACCAATCTGTCCCCAAACTTGTTTTCTCATCTGTAAACTGGAAGCAATATTCTACCTTCCTAAGGTGTAAGTCATAGTGCAAATTTAATAAATGACAATAATGGTTATGGTGAAAGTAGTATTAGTAAATATGGTAAGAACAGCACTTACTCTAATACAATTAATTATAACAATAAGGTAAAATGGAGAATGGTTAATGGAGAATTAGAAATAGAGAATGAAATTAGCAATATCAGGGCAACTTGCCTTAAGATAACTTTGGCATTAGCCTTCAAAGTTGAGTAAGTAATTAACCTAGTGTCTAGCTAATTGGAGAGTGGAAAGAGTTGGTGTTACATTCACTGAATAACCTCAAAATAAATGTACAAGGTCAAGAATATAGCATATATTCCCTCATTTAATCATTATATCACCTGAGAAGGTAAGTACTTTTCTCCCCCTTTAGTTACTTTGTAGATGAGACAGTTGAGAGTCAGAGATCAAGTTCCCTGTTAGTGATCAAGCTAATAATGAGTGCAGCAAGAATACTAAGACAAGTTAGCTTCCGAAAAGACTAGGCTAAGGAGAAAGGCCACTTCAGTTTAGCCGGCTTTATGTTCTAGTGAACAGCACAGTCCCTGACACCTGCTAAGATATGGAATAAACTGTTCCACTTTCATGTTCGTTCCACAATCCATGCTGATTCTTTGCAGGAGTTGAGCACTGATGACAAAGTTTAAGTCTCTGTGTTTTGCATGGTAATTGGTAGAATCTTTGTAGGAAAATAGAAATGTAACTGTGTTGTTTTTAACAGGTTGGAAAACAGATATTAACCGGAAAAGCCATAGAGGAAATTTTTCTACATGTATAGAATATAGGAAATGAAACTTTGCAATAGACAGCAATGGAGATAAACAGGATTAATTAGGTGGGGGGGATGTGGGAGAATGACACTCTTAAACCTGTATGACTGAAAGAGTAACAGTGTTGTTAAAATAACATGTTCTGCTTAAAAGCATCAACAAAAAAAGCAATGTAGGCAGAAGAAAAAAGAAGGGTTATTGTGGGGTGGACAGTGAAGAATTTTAGACTTAACCTATTATCTTTTGAATAGCTGGAAATATATGAATATTCATGACAGAAATGGAATACTGATGTGTAACTCGAGTTGTAAATGCAAATTTGAAAGTTTTCAGTTTAGAGGTGATATTTGCAAAATAGAAGTGATAAGAATTTCTAAGGAAACATTTTTTATTGTAAACTATTTGTTCCTTTAGGTTAAGTCATATCTCAAAAGATGTATAAATTACACAAAAATCTTGGCTGAACTTTGTTCCCTGGTTAAAAACAAGATTTGAAATTCAAGTATTCTTGTGAATTGAAAAAAAAAACATTTCATTTACTCATAAGTATTAGAAAACAAGGCTGAATCTCTTATTTTAAAAAAAAAAAATTAGCACTGGAAAAAAAAAGTTTACACAAACTAAACTAATTAATGAACTTAAAGTTTTCCTTTCCTGCTGTGGACTTGAGCTTGTATTCATTTGTAAGACTTCTCATACAAACAGGGGTGGGAATAGGAATGTACTTTGATTTTGCCAGTATAAAGAGGAGGTTACTCTCCAAGTATTGTGAATCAAAGTACAGACAGGGTCACTGTCTTGACCACTGCCAGAAATTTCTCTTCCTATAAGGATATACAAACCTACAAAGGAAAATTCCTTCTAGTCAGCTCCAGGCTTTGCACTTTCACAATGTTGTCTGTAAAGGAAATAAACATCTCAAATGAAACAGCGTTTTGCCTCTTAGGGAACAGATGTGTTGCTGTTTGCATAGCTTCCAGGGGTTCTGCCAACTAGTGGGCCTTATTACGGAAAATAACACTGGAAGCTCTTGAAAATACTGTTGCTGGGAGTCTGGCTTAGAGCTGCTGCTCCATGTACAACAGCTTTTACTGTGTGTAGTTATATTTTAGGAACCATAATTATCCTGGAAACTTAATAGAATCTGTTAAATTGAGCTGTGTTCAAACAGAATTTGGTGAGTGCTTTAGATCTAATTGAGATTTCCAGAGGTAGTTTTCAAGTATTAAAAATGAATAATTACAAACTAAATATATCATTATATTCTTCATTATAATAGTGGGGGTAAATAATGACAACTTTGTTATGCTGTATTTTAAAGAATGCTTAGGAAAAATATTTTATTTTGCAGAAGAAAATTAATGTGGAGGACATTTTTGGTATTTATGACCACAACTTCTATAGCTTTATTGTCATTAAGCATTTCTTTGGGAATCATAGATTTTTAAATTTTGTTTTTGTCAAACTACTACACCAAAAAAAAAAAAGGAAAAAAACAAAATAAAAAACAACTTAGTGTCTTAATTGTAGTTCCTGGGGACCATTTAGAAAACACACACCTATTCATAGGAAATCAGAGATCACTAAGAAAGACTGAATCAGTGATTTGGATGAAATGCCTCTGGCAAATAGCTCCACAACACAAACATAGGCTTATCCTGAAAATTTGGCAAGAGGTTTTGCTTTATTACTCCAACACCAGTGAAACTTTGCAGTTCTCAGTGATAGCATTGTGAATGAACTTACCTTGTGTTTCCTTATTTAATTTTCCTTGTGCTACTTAGTAGCTAATTAATCTAAACAAAAGATAAACTGCACAGGTTTGACAGGCTCACTGACAAGGCTGGTGATACCAGGCAGCCTCTCTCTTGGTAGAGGGAGTCAGATTGACCTGATTCTGCACACCTTCCAGTCCCCTTTATTTTCTTTTAGAAATGTTTGGTCCTATGACTAGAAAATGCTTTTCCCCAAAGCTCATTCAATTTTCGGCCTTGTTGAAACTGATGCTTTTTTGTGCCTATTAGGGATGCATATGGCAAGGCTATTCAGTGATTAACAGCTGAATGCCTAGAAAGGGTGCATAAGAACACAGAAACACTCTTTTTTTCATTATTATTAGCTTCCAATACATTCTATCAAATTAAATTTCATGGTTTGCATTTATTTACTGATACAAATGTATGGGAAAGCATTCTTGCACTCTTTATCAATACACAATTTGTTAGAACTACTAGTAATACAACTTCTACTACTGTGGACCAAAAATATAATTTCAACCTTCTGCCCTTAAAACGCCCCTGGTAATCACTGGGAGAAAGCTAGTGGATCTGCACTTAATTAGAACCTTCTATTCTTTATTCAGCCCTCCTTCAGGCCTTGTCCATGAAGGAGCTTATCTGTGGGCAGAACTGTTGATGTTTCTGGTTCAGCTAGCATTCTGCCAGCACTGTCATGACTAAAACAACAAAACAATGGATGCTGACAACAGCTTCCTCCTAGAATTTTCAAATAAGATTGTAAGGACAGACTCTACTCATGATAGTTTAACTGAATTGATGTCATCAGGGAGGGGAGGAATGAAAGGAAAAGGTAAATCAAAATTATTTGGAAAAAAAACTTAAGGAATGATAAACAGATATTAAAAAAGAAAACAATATTCTCCCCAAATAAAGTTTATTATTACTACTTTTGACATGTGTCTTTATGAAATATCCTTTCCTCTCTGCCACATAACTTTGAGAACCAAAGTCAGAATAAAAGTTCATACAAGACATTCTAGCAATAAAGAATTAAATGAGAAATACCTTTATAAGAAATTTACTTTTTAAAGAACTTTGCTTGGGTCCAGAAAGGCCTATGCTTAGCTTCTAAGTCAAATACTTGTTATTAAACATAATTTTTGGTATAGTTTACCTGAACCATTGTGTTTCATTAGGTCCTAATATATATACTATGTGCCATACAAGCATGCTTGTTTTCACCATCCTTTTTCTGAAATTATCTTTGTAGAGCTACATGTTTATTTCCACCAATACATTCTACTTTAAAACTGTAATTAGCATGCTAAAGTAACTGTCAATCTGTCAGTGTCCACAACCTCAGAGAGGATATGTGCAACATACACCAAAATTTGTGCAAGAAACCTTAAATGGGGTTTAGATTAGGTATATATATCTCAAAACATCACCCTGAAGCTTTTAATTGTAATTCTGTCTCTTATCCCCAAATCAGAAACATTAGGATATGTAGAAATTTAGAGTGATAATGTTATGAGAGAACAGTGATTCGCCTGCATTGAACTGCAACCTGGGAAAGTCAACTGATGGTCATGTGTGTATTTTGGTTTATTTATTTCCTTGATGAATTTGTGATTCAGCCTCAGGAGTTCAGATTTAGAATCTTGACTGTATCAACATACTAGATGTGGTTTGCTTCCTGGGTTAGCCTTACACTCACTTCAATGACAGAGAATGATGTGTAATTCACAATTCCAGTATCTTCTTTGACTGTGAAAACTCAAACCTTCAAACAGATTATAAAACCTTTATCAGTATGACCACATCTATATCTTTCTATGAAAGTAGATGCCATAAGAAATTGAAATACATTTCAGAATGTGCTCTTTGTGGATAGTATTAAGCCACAAGCCTTTAATTACATTAGATCTTAATTCTGGTTTGGAGCAAGCATTCGTTGGTTAAGAACACCCTTTCTTTAGAGTCAGAAGAATGTTTGGATGCAGACTGGTGTTATTTTTCAAAGTCCTCTCTTTTCCTTGCTTCTAAGACCGACAACATCCTTCTGAATGACACTTTATTTCCAGGATATGTTAATATATTCAATCAAGTTAGTTTGTCTTGAAGGTTTGGGAGCCACTCTTTATTTTTAAGATGACTTTGCTGATCCTTTCTCTAATCCAGAATATATTGAATTAACTATTAGCTCAGAGGGCAGTCTTAATCCTTTCATTTCCAAGTTCTTAGGTATATCTTTATGGTAACTCATAGTTAAACTCCAAAACATAAATGATTATTTTCAATAAGTATATACATTGCTGCCTTTTAATAAACACTGACCTTGAATAGATACTGGTCTGTGTGACTTAGAGAGATTACAGAAAAAATTGTGCTACTGAAACCTACCACTGGCTAAACTGCCATAAAGAATGCTGCCTTATTTTATTTTGGGTTCAAATTTATTATGACAACGTGTTTTGAAATATAATTATATTTCACTAGTATAAAATAGCAAGTCTTTCAAAATAAAAAAAAAAAGTGTTATCCTACCTAGAAAGAAAATGTCTAGAAACAAATTGCACAAATATCTACTTTATGCTTCAAAATTTATGTATTTACATTATGCCAGTACTGAATTTCATAAACATCCTGTCCTGCTAGCACACATTGTATCTCATAACATTTTGTTTTAGGATTTTATTTCAATTATTTGTAGTGCTAACTACATGCAAAATGAAAATATGAATAACTGCATTTCAGGTTACAGTGAAGTCTTGTTCATTTGTTTTGTAAGTTATTTGTGCTAAATTTTTTGGTTTGTATCCCAAATAATCTAAAATTGGTTTACTCTTTATCTGTCTTGTTTTTAACATTCATTAAACATAAAATCTGATTATATATATTATATACTTATATATGTACACACATGCAGAGATAGTTTTCCATCAAAGCCACTCTACACATAATGCAATAAAAAATCCATGTTTCTTTTCGTGATCAGAATACGGGGAGGCATATTAGTGTAGGGGCTATAGTGACTTTTTTTCATTCTTCTATTCAAAGGGTAAATGCATTTGTGTTCAGAGGCTCCCTATAGGAGGCAGTCACTGTCTCCCATAAAAGAAACTAAAATTATAATTTAGAAAACTTAATCTTTACTCTTGCACCTAGAAAATAAGCATTTGTTGTGCATGTGTACACACACACACACACATATATATCTACACACATGTATATATACGTGCATATACATATATACATGCACACATGCATATGTATATATATAAATACATAAATAAAATAAGCTTCTCAGTCAGACAGCCTATCCCAGAAACTGAATCAGAAGACCATTATTTATTCAGGCAATAGGCAAAAGCGGCACTTCCATATACAGTTTTTACAGGCATCAGTGACAAGTTTTGAGGAATAGTTTCCAATACCAGTATGTCTGATATAAGCCTGACAAAATACAGTAACTCTTCTCAGCTACATTGGCAGAAAGATCTTAACTGAACAAATCTTTGTGATTTTTGGGCATGGCGCCTTACTACATAGCTCCCAAACTGGTTTTCTACTAATTTAAGAAATTAAGTGGCATTTCCCCTGTCATTTTAATAAACCAAATCTTGCTTGCAAAGGAGATTGCTTTTATTTGCTTTCAAATGAAGACATCTCCCAGATTCAAAAATTGCTAACAGTCATGGTTACAACAACTAATTATCAGTAACTGGAGGGAATTTCCACTTGGTTGGAGACAAAGAGAGTAAATAACCAGTTAGTAGTAAGACTCAACACAGAACAACATGAAAATCATGGAAAAATATGAGGACTAAGGCTTCTTCCTTTGAAATTGAACAGATAAAGAGAAAGCATAGCATGAAACATAACCCAGAAACCTTCTCTACTATGCAGAAAAAATAATTCTTACTTTACAACTTTAAGTCTCCAGGGCCTTCCCGGTGGCGCAGCGGTTAAGTGCTGCGCTGTGGAGCTGTCGGCAGTGGCGACGCGAGTTCGACGCCCGGCCGGGGAGAATCCCACATGGCGCGGCAGACCTCTCCTGCCTTGCCCGCTGCTCCCCTCAGCAGTGTATTTCCGTCTATCTGCCTGTTCTGCTCTCCACTCTGTCTCTGGTGACCCTCTCACCGCCCCACACCTCTGGACTGTACCCCAGGTTGTATACATAAATAAATAAATCTTAAAAAAAAATTCTCTAAAAAAAAACAAAAAACAAACTCCCACATGTTTTATCATGGGTAGTGGGGGCATAGTGACAGTACAATTTTGGCATTTTTCCCGAACAGCTCCTACAAATCAAGGGGATAAACCTGGCCAGCAAAATAATAATTCCATAGCTAATATCTTCAATGAAAACTAGGATCCAAAGCATCTCTGAGAACCCCATGAAATGGAGAGGGGGCTGTATGGCCAAACTACCAAGAGCAATGCCAGCATAACATGAGAACTCTGTTGGCAGAAATAGGAATGAAAGGGGACCAAATTTGCCCTTTTGGCTGTGGAATTCTAAATTTGTATAAAACAAACAAAATAACCCAAATGGGGAAAAAATTTATTTCAAGTTGAAACCTGATTGAGTACAAGAGTATCTGGCAAATCTGGGTTACTTTTCCATTAGCTCTAACTACGGGCAAACAAAAAGAAATGAGAAAACAAATAGCAAACCCTAAAGTATTTGCCTAAAATCAAATAGTGGTATGGTTTTCAGAAATATCCAAGAAAATACTCCTTCACATAAGGATTGAGCTTTAACTTAGAGGGGCAATGGATAAAAGAACCACAATGAGCAGGGCAAAAACACCGGGTAGGGCAGACAAATCATTTCTGTAACTTTTTGAAGTTTTGACGTTTAAGGTAATAAAAGATAAAGCTGTGATAGTAAAGGTATCCCTATTAGACTGGACATATTTTATTATCATTTCTAAACATGAGTTCTGAATATTCTAACATAATATGGTGAGTTAAACTCCATGACTGAGAATCATTAATTTTGAGATTCTGCTTCTAAATGAACCAACTCTGATCCTAATAATTCTATTTTTTTTAAAGATTTATTTATTTATACATACAAGCTGGGGTACAGGCCAGAGGCGTGGGGTGGCGAGAGGGTTCACCAGAGACGGGGTGGGGAGCAGAACAGGCAGATCAGAAATACACTGCTGAGGGGAGCAGTGGGTGAGGCAGGAGAGGTCTGCCGCACCATGTGGGATTCTCCCCGGCTGGGTGTCGAACTCGCATGGCCGCTGCCGACAACTCCACAGCGCAGTGCTCAACTGCTGCGCCACCAGGGAGGCCCAATAATTCTATTTTTTTTTAATTATTTATTTATGCATAAAAGCTGGGCTACAGGCCAGAGGTATGGGGCAGTGAGAGGGTTCACCAGAGACAGAATGGGGAACAGAACAGGCAGATCGATGGAAATACACTGCTGAGGGGAGCAGCAGGCGAGGCAGGAGAGGTCTGCCATGCCATGTGGAAATCTCCCCAGCTGGGCGTCAAACTTGCATCGCCGCAGCCAAGAGCTCCAATAGTTACAATAGTTATGGGGCACCAAGGAGGCCCCCATAATAATTCTTATGTCTACTAAGTTTCCAACATATTATTTCTCTAATGATTATTATCACAGCAAAATATTTTGAACCCAAACATCTATAAGAATATGACAAACATAAAATAGATGACACAATTATATTTACAGAAATAAGGTTTTTTAAGGTTCTATTGATCCAGAAAGCACATGCTTTAAAGACAGATATAAGACTCATTTTATTTCCACACACTTAGAACATTTCCGAATAGCAGTTAACTCTATTCCCCCCTACTCTCAAGTGTTATCTTCATGATCTACAGTCACCATTACTATGGTGACCTCTTTTCCTATTCCAGTGCAGGCAGATAATTAGAACTGAATTCTGTGTTCTTCCCAAGGAGAGAAATGCCAGAAAGCACATATAAGCCTAACTTTTGTAACTTTTTGCACATTTATTCAATGTATGGAAAAGTATTTTTGAAGGAGCAAGAGAAGATGCTAGGTTACTCCAAATTCTATTATAAATTTATATAAAAATCTTGATCAAGGAGGAATAGAAGTAGAAGGGCAAAAGTTATGTGTGAGAGATGATACAGTCATACTTGCAATATTTTTCCCTACATAAAGCAAGGAAAAGTGTTGAAAATATTTGTTTGAATACATGACAGAAACTTTATAAGTCTGCATATTCTACTGTCTATCTATTTTACTTTTCCTGAAACCCAGTGCAATAGATAACATTTCTCACTTGAATCTCCTATGCCATAGTGAACTTACTATTTCAAAATTTGAACTAACCAAATAACTATTCTCCACCCCTTTCCTTCCAGCAACTCCTCAAATTTTCCTGGTGTCTTATCAACATTTTATAGCGTATCTTTGTTTAAAATTTTAAAGCCAATCTCACTTATCCTAGTCATCCTTGATTTTGCCATTGTAACTGTGACAGTCATTAAGGTCTGTAGAGAACATCTTTTGGGAAAATTTATAATATTGAGCACCTCTGCCTTCACTGTAGATTTTGTTCCTCACATCTAGCAACAGTTCCGTAAATCTTAAAGTTCCTTAGTCAAATTGCAATTACTCCTGTCTCTAACATTCTTGACATATATTATCCTGCTTCTTTCATTACGTGGGTTTCAGTTCAAAATCTTCCAATGACTACTTTTTTCTGTTATATTTAAGGTCACCCATGTAGCTTTAGTATTCTTCATAGTTAATCAAAATTCAACATATGTTCTTATCTTTTCCATTGCTTACGAAATGTACAAACTAATTGTAACTTTATGACTTTTCTGTCTTCTCAGATACCGTTTTCCCTGAACTACACCCTGTCTTCCACAGTTCTAGCATAGTTAATTCTTCAAAATTTAGCTCCCAGTTAGTCTTCATGTCCTTTTCTGCTCATTATTTCCCATTACTCATGTCTTCTCATTCTAAATTTCTATGGAACTAGTGATTTTTTGGCATTACTGATATCACACTACTTTTGAATGTCCTAGGTTTTAAATTCAGTGTAGAGTACTTCTGGAAGCAGGGAATGCATTATAAAAAAGATAAGTAATGATAATAACAATAAACAAACATACATTTACTGTACCTCTTATGTTCCACTTATATTTCATTTATTTTATGTCTTATACACCCCATTGAAATATATGTTGTTGCTATTATTTCAATTTTGTAGCTGAAGAGGTGAGACACAGAAAGGTTTAAAAGTGTTTATAAGGAATTCAGTTATTGAATAGCAGGGCTACATTTAAATACAAGAATCTGATTTCTGTGTCTGTGCTCTTAACTGATCTTATTCTATAGTCTTATTTCCATGTGTAAAACAAAGATCTCAATATAAGGGACAAACTCAAAATATTTTTTGATTGAATGAATCAAAAATCTTTACATAATATTTGATACCCTCCAAGTGCCTTTTATTAAACTACTTCTAACAATGAAACACCTTATAATTTCTGGGTTTTGTTATTAGCATCCTTAGTATCCTTACCCTTCCTTCAGCTGCATGAATAAATTTCCAATAGCCCATATGCTTTTCTTACTACAGGTTTAATGAAACCAGCAAAGCTAAAGCATTCTGAGTGCCCAGCAGTGACAGCATCAGTAAGCAATTAATCTCCAACAGTTCACCTACCATGTATGAACTTCAGAGCTCAGCTCTCTCACATGACTCTGTGTCCTAATTCTCTCTTGGAGGAAAAAGTCTAGAAGCTAAAAACAGAACACGAAGAAAAACTGGGGCTTCCCAGTGGTGCAACGGCTAAGTGCTGTGCTGTGGAGCTGTGGGCAGCAGCAATTCGAGTTCAACGCCCCACCGGGGAGATTCCCACAGAGTGTGGCAGACCTCTCCTGCCTTGCCCACTGCTCCCTGCCTTGCCCGCTGCTCCCCTTAGCAGTGTGTTTCCATTGATCTGCATGTTTTGCTCCCCACTCTGTCTCTGGTGAACCCTCTCGCTGCCCCACACCTCTGGTCTGTACCCCAGCTTGTATGTACAAATAAATAAATCTTTAAAAAATAGTAAGAAATAAATAGTGCAGACAAAAAGATTTTCATCTGTAAAAAATATGAGCATAATTCTATGGGGAAAAATGATTCTGTTCTTGAAACTTTTTTGATTAGTTAGTTTTCAGCTTGCCTCACTTTTATCCTCTGCAAGATAGGTTAAATAATATTTGCGTATTATAAAAGGACTTTGTAGGACTTAATTAAAGTTTATGAAACATGGAGTGAGCCACTTTTTAATTACTTGCCCCCTCACCTATGTCATTTAACTTTCCTCAAGGGGTCCATGTTTTTTATCAGTTGTACTGTAGAAGAAAACCACAGAACAACATGTGTGTCATTGTAGAAGAGGATTGTATGCAGTCATAAATAAGTAGCAGCTTAAGGAATGCCTGGCAAGATAAAATTCTAAGCATAGAAATGCTGCAAAAATATAATACCAGACATTATCTATCACAGTGTCAGCTTTAATCCTTACCGACCCAAAGTCTATACACAAGAAAATATTGCCTGAATGCTCCTTTAAAAATATGACTGAAAAAGAAAAAGAAAAAAAGGTAAGTATGTGAGGTGATGGATATGTTAATTAACTCAGTGGAGGGAATTATTTCACAATGTATATACATGTATTAAATCATGATACAGTATACTACATCTCCTAAATTTCATCAGTTGGACTTCAGTAAAGTTGGACCAAGTAGATTAATGCCATTTTGGTCTCAAACTCTTAATAGATTTCCATCTCAGTGATAATAAAACCTTCAGGTAGACACCTACTGGAACAGGTGTGCACTCTAATTCTAGCCACCTCTTTATCTATACGTGCCATTCTCTCCTGAATCTTACTGGCTTTTTCCAAGACAGGCACCACCTTGTGGGTTCCATTCCAAATCTTTCCTAAGACTCAAGTGCTCTTTAGCCAGATTTCCTTGTAGCTCATTTTGTTCCTCTCTCCAGGTTTTTACACAAATGACCCCTTGTCAGTGAGGTCTTATTTGTGTACCCTTTCAACAATTTTATACTGATCTTTGCATTCTTCAATACCTTTAACTGCTCATATTTTCCTTAGTCTTTATTACCACAGGACAAACTATAGATTTCAATTGTTTGTTTATTGTTTGTTTCTCCCTAGTAGGTTGCAATCTCCATGAGCACAGAGATATTGAGAGCTTTTGTTTACTAATTTATTCCCAGTACCTAGAAAACTGTCTGTCACAAAATTGGTTTACTGAGGTAAATATTTATTGAATGAATAAATGAAAGGAGAAATTTCAAATCTCAGGACAGAAATGAGGTAGCATGAAATAGTCAACCAGGAATTTTCTACAGGAGGAAAAATGTCCAGGTGAATTTACAGATAAAATCTTTATACTATGTATATTAGTAGTTGCATACTGAAACTCATGTGACTATTTATTTAGGCTATTATGTAATTCAGGATTTTCTTTAATTTGCACATGTAATCTGCACTGTAGGAAATAGTACAGAAAGAGTGGTTCCCTCATATGGTGGGTAAAGAAACCTTTTTAACAAAACTGGAATATACTGTATGAACTACTCACTCCTGTATTCCTACTCATTGGTTTTATAATCTATGCAGTAAGAAAAACAGCAAAAGGGGTGGGGATGAAAGAGAGGGAAAGGAAGAGGGAGGGAGAGAGAGGGAGGGAGGAAGGGAGAGGTAAGGAGGAGAAGGGAGGGAGGAAGGAGGGGAGGGAAAGAGGAAGAAAAAGATAGGTGCAGAATGTAGAGATATATAGATATTTTAAAAAATCATGCTAGGGCCTCCCCGGTGGCGCAGTGGTTGGGCGCTACACTGTGGAGCTGTTGGTTGCAGGCGATGCCGGTTTGACGCCCGGTTGGGGAGAATCCCACATGGTGCGGCAGACCTCTCCTGCCTCGCCCGCTGCTCCCCTCAGCAGTGTATCTGCCTGTTCTGCTCCCCACTCTGTCTCTGGTGAACCCTCTCGTCGCCCCGCGCCTCTGGCCTGTACCCCAGCTTGTATGCATAAATAAATAAAAATTCTTTAAAAAAAAATCATGCTAAAAGGAATTAAATGTAAATCTAGTTTGATATAACAATTACATTTAAACCAATAAATAGAATATAAATTTACACACTGACTATTGTTTTTACTTAGAGGTGCTACATTGACAATCAAGGCATAAAGGGAAAAATGATTAGTTTCTGGTAGACCTTAAAATCCTGTTATAATGAAGGTAGGCAAAGTAAAACAAAATAACACAGAAAGGAAGAAAAGTAGGGAAAATCAAACCCCCTTTAAATACATTTATCTACTAAGCAGAAGATAAACAAAACATTTTAGTCCCAAAGCAACAAAGACCAGGCAAAGGATGACATATATGTAAGGAAAAACATTGTGAGAGAACTTCCTATTCTGAAGTGACATGCCAGGCAGGTCGGATATTTTGTACCTCTGAATGTACCAACATGTGAACTAGTTGAGTATGAAATAGGGGAATTTTTTTTTTATTGTTATTTATGCCATAACAACAGATGAAAATCCCGCACTGCTAATAATTCCTTTAATTTTTGTTTTTTATTGAGGCACAATGGTTTAGATCATTTTTTTTTGTGATTCAGAGGTATAGGATCACACCTCTTCATATGTATGCCACCACACCAATTTTAAATATCATTCATCTACATGAAACTATCAATAACTACAGACAAATACCATGGCAAAAACACAGATATAGCTACATTTATTATGTGTTGCTGAGAGCAAATTTATAATCTAAATATCATTTTTAATGATTTTAAAACATTATAAAATGTAGAAATATGCATAAAATTTTACAGACCGTGCTCAACCTTCAATTTACATTTCCTCAATGTGTCCTAAACTGTGGTTAGGGTATATACCTTAGCACTATTTATAATGGTGAAAAGTTGCATGTCACTGACATTTTTAAAAATAGTGGATGGGTCACATAATTCATGATATACAAATATTTGATCAATTTGTAGCTTTTTAAATGATGTTATAACGGAACATTTAATGACACATAAAGAGGCACAAGATTTATATATTGTTACATTTTTTAAAAGTGTATAAAAGCTATTTATGTAACAATTTACAAGTGTAAAATTAATTTGCACATTAATTAATTCATTAAATATTGGGTGTTCATAGCATGTCACTGATAATATATCTTATCTCATTATACACATACACACAAATTGAAAAAAATGAAGAATACATTAAAATTTTGAGTTTTCTCTGAAAAGCAAACTATGGATTGTTTATTTCATTTATAAAATTCATTCAGTTTTAAAATAAATTGAATCCAGTGAACTAAGAGAAAGGTCACTTGATTCAATATTTCCTTTACCTTATAATATTCAACTGTTGACCAAGACTTGTGATTCTACCTTCAATATATTTTCAGAATTACTATTCTTTTACACTAAATATTTTATGAGATTTCTAGTTACTGTTTCCGGATTTACTGCTCTCTCATCACTAGTGTTAACTATTTTCACCAAGGCATGCTATAGAGAAGAACACATAAAATAATATATTTTCCATATTTTTGAGGAAATATTCCATATTTTGAGGATAGAGCCAGAACAATTTCTTAGATCATGCATTGATTGATAATGTTCTTCTCTATCAATTTTATGATAACTGTCAGAGATGATCATCAATCAACACAGTATTTTACAGGAATATAATAAAATTATACTTCAAGGTCCTTATCTCATTTAAATGTATTTGTATAATCACACAGAATTAAAGTCCTACCAAATACATCAAATGTAAATATTATAAAATTACAGAATTTGCCATATAAAAATGACTTCCTAGCAATTATAGACCAAGAGAATCCATATATTTTCTCACTTCACTATTTTAGGTAATGTAATCTATAAATCTATTGTTTCTAATCTAGGTTATTGAAAAATAAATGACTTTCTTGTACATTGTC